>PVLD010005700.1:0-109005 GCA_004027595.1 Dinomys branickii | reverse complement strand
TAGCTGGAGGGGATTTAGGGATTGGAGGGGGAAGGGGCAGATCCAGAGAAGAACTAGGGTCCTGGAGTACTATGTGGTACCGCTGCCCAAAGAGTTGACTTGATTGAAGCTTAGGCTCCCATAAGGCATTCAGGCAGGGTCTTTTACCCATTCTTACCTGAACAAAAGGACCCAATGGCCTTATAGAATGGGAAGCTTCTTGAAGGCACTGTCTTCCTATCCTACTCTAGGGAGAAACTGAGTTCCTGAACTCAAGGTTTACTAGAACTGAGTTTGTAACAGCCCAAATCTGGGAGGTAAGGAGAGAGAAAGGGTAATAGAACCAGTTAAGCTCTTTCAGTGAGGCTGTGGAAAGTGCAATCAGTAGATTCAGACAGAAACATAACACATTTTGATATCATTCATTTTAGCATAACACATATCCTTTGCCAAGCTACAGGGACAGTTCAGCCAAAGGGAGCTCACACTTAAGACTCCTTGAGTCCCCTGCTCCCAGGCCCCAGTCTTGGCTGCACATCGCACCATCAGAGAGCTTTATCAAGCTCCACTGTCTAAGTCCTATCCCGGATGCTCGGATCAGTCATTCTGGGTGGAAGCCTAGACACAGAGGTGTTTCCAGTCCCTGCAGGAGAATCGAATGGAGCTGCTAAGGTTGAAAACAATGCTCTGTAAGGGCCCTTCCGGGCAAGCCAGGGAGGAAAACATGAATATAACAAGAAGAAAAGGTCATTTCATGGACAGCCTGTGTTGTCTGCCCCGGGAAAGTCACTTCTAATGTGAACAACTACACAGTGTGTAGTTTCATGTTTGCACTGAAAATTCTACGTCCCCGGAAACCCTTTATCGCAGCCAAGCAGGGCAGGTTGGTCCCCTCTCCATCTCCAATCCAGGTTGACTCAGTTCTTCTGCATCGTGGAGGAAGGGGAGTTTAGAACTCTCCATGCTCAGGAGAGGGCAGAGGAAACAGCAAAGGGACCCTCAGCTAGCAGAGGGCTGGGGCCAGGGATCCCACCAACATGTGATATATGATTTCATGCCCTTCAATTTCATAAAGGCCTACTCATTCTTTTCGTTGAAAAACTGAAAAGGTGGCTAAATTTCATGCCAGGATTGCAATGATGTGTATCACCTGTGAGTCCTTGAGGGGGACAGGGACCTAGGACAGTAAGTCCCTCAGGAATGTGCAGATATTCATAAGAGGGCTTTGGACTTGATGGAACTGGTGTGGTTTGGGGTCCTTTTTATGTAGATTTTGGAGCAGGGCAGCTTCCAGGTGACACCTGAGTCACCCAGGGCTCCGTCATTAGGCACCTTTGACTTGCAAGTACCGCGCCTGCCTCATGCCCAGAGTGCATGGAGGTGGTGCATGTGGGTGGAAAGCAAGCCTGAGGTCCTCAAAAAACGCCTTGTGAAGGGGTGTGCTTGGGTGGGGAGGGGCTGGGGGCAGCCAGGTTTGTCCTTTGTGGGGCACCCAGACAAAAGGCACAAGCTTAGCCAGCATCAAGGAGAGCTGGACCCTGTTTTGTGTCCTATTATAAATGATAAATCATGCCAACTTGGGCCATTGGCCAGGGATCTGACCGAATTAAATGTGCAGAATTTACTTACCAAACAACCTTGCATGCCGCTAACCGTCCCCAAAGATGAAGAAATTTGTGGTTAGAAACAGTCTCACTGTCTTTCTTTCCTTTTCAAGCCTCCACCCCATGTTGCCCTTGCCACTCCTGAAGAGCCAAACCTGAAAACTTTCCGACTGGCCTCTGGTGCTCCGATGTTTCAGAGGGAAGGAAAACACCTATTAAAAATGTTCGTTCCGGGCGGATGGCTGCCTCCCGCAGCCTCTGGAGCCAGAGTAATGAATCTAGAATCCATGGTCCTTGCCCAAATCTCAATGGCTAGTAATTAAATTTCCACTAACAGTTTGTTTTATCACCTCAGTTAGCTTGTTGACATATAATAGGTGCTGCTGAGAAGTACATCTAGTTAATGATTTTGTTTTACATATTGATATTAGTACCTGGAGTGGGAACATCTCCTCTTCAGAATATGATTACTATTTTGAAATCTTAAGCACAGGAGGGAAATCCGTTTCTATAAATTAAACAAGAAGTTCTGAGAACTTGTATCTTCAGTTCCCATCCAGACACTAATGCATCTCATTTACTTTGTGCTGTTCCCCTGAGTTATCTGTGTCACACAGACGACTCTTGCATGTCACGTTAACTATCTATTGAAAGAAGCTCGGAGTGTGCTGGTAACAGTGCCCTGAGCCAGGATGCGAGGTAGGGAGCAGAACATGAAAAATTCATCACTGTTACATTTCAAGTTGCTTGGATATTTTAATTCGAAGAGGAAAGAACCCGTGTCAGCTAAAGATGGTGCTATAATTAAACTGATACAGCGCTCACAATTACCTCCCAACCCGCTCAAGTTGTCATTTGTTTTTCTCCCCATCTTTAAACTATGTGAAATCAATTATCTCTGCAAACCAGTGGTCAGGATTGTATGGAAACCACTTACTCCCAAAGTGAATAAATTATTCGAAATTTATGATGGATGTGAACAAACCATCAGAAGGAAAATCCCAGCCTATGATCCAGGTGTGGGTAGAGGAAGCTACAACCCTTGCTTCCTATACAAATGCAGGAGGGGACAGCAGCACAAGGCAGGCTTTGCCTCCAGAGTGATCCACTCCTTAATGTGTGTGGCTTTACACACAGTGACAAATGCGCCCCCAGCATACCGCAGAGTGACAGCCCAGGGTCAAGGGGGGCAGGCATCCTGGTCTGAAAATACCTCTGTGTATTCAGGGTGCCAGCACCTGGAGCGGTGATCGGCACTGGCATGAACAGGAACTGAAACGGAGTTGATGTGATGTCATTTTGGCTCTCCTATACCCTGGTTATCTCTTGCCAAGACTTCACGTCTGATTAGTCTGCTGGGAGGGGACAGCGGGCTTTATCATCCTCACTTTCCGTCACTCCGTCAACTTCAGAAATGCAATGAAGGAATTTAAAATGAGGTGTCACATCTTCCTATCAAACTCCTTTGTGAGGCACCCCTGAGCCGGAGCCTCCTCCGGGAAGTGTTAATAAAGTGGGAAGTTTGGGCAGATGTCTACCTGGCGATGCAGTCTGTAGTTCTATCTTTGTATCCCCGGTGCTCTGGGTTCGGCCTGTGGGTTGTCAGCCGTGCTGCTGGGGTGACAGCAAACACAGTTCCTCTGTGGTGCTGGGAGGGGTGAAGGCTACTGGAGATAAGCAGGCGGCACCTGTTGATGTCCCTATTTGAGGAGGGGGAAGTCATCCAACAGACTGCTGACAACTGCAAACGTCCTTCCAGAGTATTGCCTGGTTACCCAGCTGGGGTATTTTGCTGCTATAGCTCCAGAGTCCCTGGCAGGGCCCAGACCACCTAGGGCTAGCTAGGAGTCTGATCCTTCCAAGCTTTTTGGCAAAGGAAGGAGGACAGTTTCTGTGCCAGTGTTACGCCCCTTGCCCGTCCCACTGTGATAGCTGTCCCTACAGCTATCCCTACAGCTGTCCCTACAGCTGACCCTGTGACCTTCTCCCATCCTGAAGCGAAAAGATGTGCAACAGCAGGGCTGGCCATTGGGAAAGTTAGCATGTTTAAGAACGAGCACGTTAGCATCGGTGGGCAAGGACCTGCTCAAACTTACCTGCCCCTATGTGTCTTGACTTGGAAGACATGGGGGTACTTCAAGGATGCCACGTCATTTTGATAAAGAAAAGGGTCATAAACTGATTTAGTTTATGACATAGTGGGAACTCAGTGCAACGGTCTTTATTCTAGAGAATTTTATTGCACAAGAAGCACCTGTAGTGGTTGGTTACTGAATCCAGATGAATGGGTCTCTAGTACTGGAAATGCAGATACTGAAAGATCTAAACCCTGCTGATATCTTTGCTAGGAGCCTTTTGTCATACACACTGACACTGCTATCTTATTTGGTAAAATGGGGATCATAATAGCAGGCTTGTGTCTTCTGTCAGAGTTACAGGATGTGATGACTGACGGAGGACACACAGGTGAAATGCCACACATACTAATGTGCATAATGTGAAATCATTTTCCATAAGAGGATGAGGTTTTGCTTGCCAGACAAAGCTCAGACCTTTTGCACATTTAGTCCAGAAAGGAGAATCTGATCTTGAAACACTCATTCTGTCCCACTGAATTCCACATTGGTTCTCAGGAATACTTCTGCCCCTTGGTGCTGTCTTTGGCAGGAGTGAGACAATCAGCTTTATTCCCTCTCTCAGGCAGAGTTGAGTTGCAGGAGACATAAGCCATTTTCTGTATTTAAAACAGAAATGTGTTTAACACAGGGTGCCTATGAAAATACCATAAGGGGTCCAGGGACAGCTCAAGAAGCCCATCATGGACCAGCATGCCAGGGGGCTGCTGATTCTGCCACTGTCAGGGAGGTGGCAGCTCAGACAGCCCGCACCAGAATTAGTGCAAGGATGCACCACCCAGCTGTCAGTGTAACTCAAGGGGACAGTGCTCACCTAGCAGGCCCAAGGTCCAGAGTTGGATTCCTGACACTGCAAAATGAAAAAAAGGGAAGGAATCACCCTTGGAAGTGGAGCACACACTAGGGATCTATGGCAGAAAAGTTTAACATTCCCATTACTACACTTGCCACCAGCAATAGTCCAAGGAAAGAAGAGGTCCCTCCCTACTTCACTTCCTATATTTGAGGAGGATGCATATACAGTGACATGCCACATAGTGATGCTTCTGTCAGTGCTGGACTGCATATACCACAGTGATCCCATAATATTACACGGTTGATAAACACTATAGCTAGCTTAGTTTCTTGCATGTTCTTGCAATAAGGAGCAGTGGCAACCACGTTGTATCCAGAAGGTAATAAGCTTGAAGACAAAAGCCATCAAGCACAAGGTAGTGGAGAGAACCTATTCTCTGATGACAGTGCTGGGTTGTTAAACCAACATTCGGGTCATCAAACTGTGGACCTCTTTTTGTTTTTGTTGTTGTTTTTTTTGGGGGTACTGGGAACTCAGGACCTTGAGCTTGCAAGACAGGCACTGTGCCACTGAGCTGTATCCCTGGATATTGTTGATTTTTTGCTTGTTTTTGCAGTGCTGAGGATTAAATTCAGAATCTCATACATGGTAGGTAAGTGCTCTACCACTGAGCTACTCCTCAGGCCTGAACTTCTTTTAAATAAACCCTAAACACCTTCTTCTTAAACTAATTTTGGACCTTCTGTTACTTGAAGACAGAGGGTTCCTAATTGATAGGGAATTCATCTGTGTTGCATTTTAAGCTTTTCCCATTGAGCAATCACATATCCAGCATCTTGCCAGTTAAAATTCTTGACCCTGTTTGGTTCTTAGGTTATTAATGATAGTTAAGATTTACTATATTAGCAAACTTAGTGACAAGAATGTGATCTTCAGGAGCAACAGTTGGAAATTCTTTTGCAGCAGTAGTCAGTAATGCACTAGTAGTTTTTCTTAACAAAGTGGAACCTAGATGTTTCAGTGGATCAGTAAAAACTCACCAGGGCAGTGGTTATGGCGGGGCAGGGCACAAAAGTAGAATCTAAGAGGTCTGCTGCACACTCAGGGCGCTGCCACAGCATTCTCTCTAAGGTCTCGGTCATTATCCAAGAAAGCAAGGCAGAGAAAGTTCTGAAGAGCGCTTGGAAGCTGGCACTTCTTTGATTCCCAAGATTCTTATCTGAAGACTCACCCCTTGGCCTTGGTTGAATTTGGGAACATCTACTTCCTTCACATCCACTCCAGACAAGAGCAGGCACAGCCCAATTCAATCAAAGCCAACCGTACCTAGACAATTCAAGACAACACAACAAACCCAACACGTGAAACTACAGCAGGTGTGTGTATGAGTATGTGAATGTGTATGTGCAGGAATGAACCTCGTCTAGATGGCAGACACCTCATCTCCGGTGTGACTTTTATTATCAGCAGGTCGCTACGTCTCCCACCAACAGGAAATCCCTCTAAAGTACAAAGAAGGAATTGCAGCCACCAGAAGACAGGAATCCTCTCTCAGGGGGCTCTGCAGGGCTGGAGTCCAGATGCCTCTTGGGCTGTCTGTCCCATTTTAAACTGATCACTCATCTTTCTACATAGACATTTTAAAAACATTTGACTTTGTACAATGCAATCCATCACCCAACCCCTTTTTTCCCGTTAAGACATTATTCCAGGAACCTTTCTTTGCTATTTTTAGGAGCATTGATTTCTTTTTGAATCATTCTGCCTGCCTTATTCGTGATGTCCTCAGACAATACTTCTGGCCTGACTCCTCTATCGACACCTAGCAAAGGCATCCTGCCGATCAGTTAGCATTGGCACAGCAGGAGGGACGGGCTGGGGAGGGAACCTCCTCCTCTCCCCCAGCCCCTCCTCTCTTTCCCCTGCAGAAAGAATCACGATAACAATAATGACGCCACCGCCCTGCCTTTATATGGAACATTGTACTTTTCAAAGAGCGTGCACTTTTCAATGAAGAATATGTAATATGTTTCAAGGGATGAGAACAGAACAGCATGCCAAGGGACCAGTTTTTGACTGGGGCGGGGAAGGTGGGTGGGCTTTCTTTAAGAAACACTTTCACATCCCTCCCGAGGAAGGGAGATCTGTTCATTCTGTTCATCACCTCATTTACTTCCAGGCTGAGACCTTTTGATTACTCCACAAAGACCCATATCAGCTTGGTGAAATTAAGGCTGAGTATGTACCTGATATAAACGAGTACTCAGGGTAACAACAAGACACATGCAAAAATACTCATAGCAGCATTATTTATAGTGTTCTCCAACTGGAACCCATGTAAATGTCTATCAATAGCAGAACGCATAAATAAAATGTGACATATCCCCATGATGGAATATTACACAATGGTAAAGAGCAACAAACTCATAACTATACAGCATCCTGTCCGGTGAAAGGCCAGACACAAAAGACAATGCCTTGTGCAGTTCTGCTTACGTGACGGTCGAGAGCAGATGAAATGCATCTTTGGTGACAGAGATCACCTTTTGATGAGGAGGGGACAGCATCTACTGGGAGGAGACATGAGGGACTCTTACATGATGCCAAGTTGGAAATATTTTTGCATTTCTGAACAGTGACCTGGAATGAGACACATTTGAAGCAGCCAAACCGCTCTTCTAATTCTGCGGTTTCCGAGGCCGAGAACAGACTTCATCAGGGCGGTGTGAGTCTAGATTCTGAGAAAAGCTCAGCACTCATTCACTCAGTATCCTCTCAAATTCAATACTGTGTAACATTTATTGATAGGTAGTTTTTGAATGAACAAATGAAGGACTTTCCTTCCACTATTCAGATACTTTACATGGAAACAAACTGTTCACTGGCCAAGCCCTACTTTCTCATTCAATTGACACCAGAGTCAACCAAAATATCAGTGGTCCAGACTCAATAGGTGTGATGTACTCAAAGCCCTCTCTGGCACAAAACTGTCTGGGAGGATGAAGAGGGTGAGATAGACCAGTGATGACAAACCTTTCAGAGCTTTCAGCAATGCGAACAGCCCGCTGTGGCGTGCATGCCATCCCAGCCTTCAAGGCCTTGACTCTTGACTCCAGCTGAACTTGCCCTGCTCTTTGGACTTGAGGCCTTTGAACTACAACGTGCCCTTGCAAGATTTCCTGGCTTTCTTGTTTGGACTGGAGAGGAATGAGAAACACCATTCTTATGGTATTTCGGGACCTTGTCTTCCTGTCCAGTCCCTAAAAGAGGAAGTTTGGAGAGGGGCAAAGGTTCAACCCAGTCCTACCATTTACAGACCATCTGATGTTGCCCTGAGCACGTCTCCCCTGAGAGTTCACCCCTCCACCGACCTGGGCCCGCTCTTCTCATTGTTTTTCCAATCCAAAACCAGTCAGGGTAGGGCTTTTTTTAAAAAAACAAAACCACAACTCTCCAGAACGGTTCTCCATTCTGGTTTGAATCATCTTTTTGAGAACATATAATAATAAAAAACCTTGGGCATGTGAGTCGACCTAGTTATTTTCAAAACCTTTCTTATGAACAAGGCATGGCAGTCGTTATTCCCTCCGAGTAAGACAGAGCATCAGAGAGGTGATAGGTGGCTTTGCGGTCTCACGGTGGTACCGCAGAGGAGCTGGGGCCAGAACCTGCATGTGCTAATTGCAAGCCCATCACCACTCTTCTCTTTGGTTCTCCTCTGCCGATGGTGATCTCACAGCCTCTGACCCTCACTGCCCACTCTGGGGGGTGACTTGCCTGGGAGTGAGAAGGCCCAGTGGTAAGGATCGGCTTCCAGACCCACCCAGTGCTTCAGGCAGCTTCCAATACATGTTCTGTATCTCCAGAGCAGAGCTTGGAACTGAGGAGTCATCAGTGAAAGGAGGACTGAGCTAACCTTGGGTGCTGCAAGCTTGATACACCCCAACTTCTAGTGAGTGTAAAACCACAGAGCAGGGAGGATGGATTGGAGCTCTTTCTGCCCATCGGCATTTTCCAATAATAACAATTATTATTACTACTATTACCATTATTATTATTCATTAGAGCTTATTATGTGCCGAAAACTTTCAAAACTTTCTCCTGGCTTCTGTCAACAGTGTAATGTTTTTGTGAAATAGGTTCTTTTCTAATTATAGATTTGCAGATGAGGAAAGCACAGCTCAGATTAGTGGCCTGCTCAAGAGTACTCAGACATGGGCTGGGAATATAGCTCAGAGGAATAAGTGCCTGCCTAGCAAGTGCAAGGCCCTGAGTTTGAGTCCCAGTGCCACCAAAAAAAAAAAAAAAAGGTTACTCAGGCAGTACCTGGGAGCGTCAGCCTCAGGCAGGTGCCTCTCCAGAGAACCTGACTCATGGCCAAGGGAAATCTGTGGCTGGAGGCCTCAGATTGCCTGTTTCCCGGCTGACAAACCACCTTCATCGCAGGCCCACCTGCCTGTGGTTTTGCTAACTCTCCTTCCAACCCTTCCTCCTGCTTTGTGCATTTAACCTGTTTAATGTCCTTGTCCTTTTTTCCGCCCACATGTTAGAAGGTGGTCTGCCTTCCCCTCTTCCCCACTCTCCCTCGTTCTTTCTCTCATTCCTCCAAACTGTTCCTCCTGCTCTTTCCTTCCCTGTTCCTTCCCCTCACCCTCTTTCTCTGTCTTTCACAGCAATGTTGGTACAACCGTAAGTTGGAGTGGAAAATCACGTGGAGGGAGGCTTCGGGTCCCCCAGAAGCCGCTATGTTTTCACCCATGCAGGGTGAGTCAGTCTGCTCAAGTGCCCAGGTGTTCACCCAATGCCTATTCAGTGGACACTGGTAGGGGCCAGACAAGGGGCATATGACACTTAAAAAATGAAGGCGTTGTCTGAAAACTAACATCACAGATGAAAAAGAACACCTGGATTCGTACAACTGGGAAGAGGGAGCACTGGCTGGAGGAAACAGCGCCACCTGAGCTGGCCTAGAAAGCGTAATAGTTGAATCTCAAGGAGAAGCTAACTGCTATCTGATCGTTGTGGGGCACATCCCTTTTTTAATATTCACCGTATTAAGATTTAATATTCATGCTAACCCTGTGCAGTGGGTACAGTTATTGGGCACATTTTACAGATGAGGAAACAGTAGCACAAAGAAGTCAAATGATTTCAGTTCAAGGTCCAAAAGCTAGTGAGCAGCTGTGTGTCCACTTTGTGTTGCTATGACAAAATACCTGGGGCTAATACTTTAGAAAGAAGAGAGATTTGTTTGACTCATGATTCTGGTGGCCGGAAGATACAAACAGCATGGTGCTTCCCTGCCAATATCCTGCCCCCAACAACACGGCAGAGAAATAGAAGGAGAACTAGCCTTGTGCAGAAGGGGCACATGTGCAAACAAAGAAGAAAACAGGCTTCGCTGCTTGTGTAACAAATTGCTCTTAGGTGAACTATACTAATCCCTTCGAAGGACGGAGCCCCCAGACTGAGTTACCTCCTCCTACCCACCTCTTGAAAGTTCTACTACCTCACCTCTGCCATACTGGGGACCAAACTTCAAGAACATGAACCTCGTGGGGCAAATCATGTCCAAATCACAGTACAAGGTAAGGATTCAATCCTTGACGGTGGGCTCCAGTGTGCACCACAGCTGATGCTCTCAAAGTCTAGGATGTGAGCTGAAAAGTCAGGGAAGGTTTCGCTGATGAGGTAACAGCAGAGGTAAAACCCAAGGAGAAGCAGAACTGGATTCTCAAATATCACAAAATGTGGCTGTTTCCCTCATGTCTATAGCCATGGCAGACTCCACTAAGTGATTAGTGTACCCGGTTCTCAGATGAAAACTCAGATCCCCAGGAAGAATGCACCAAGTTTTCCCTCCTGATTAATCAGAACTGGCCCAAGAGTTAAAACCTAGTTGCCATGCTGGGCTCACTAGTCTTCTTAGCCAGCAACTTAGAGCCACTTGGATGAAGCTATAAAGTGCCTTCTCAGTGACAGTGAGGCAGCAACCATTGGTCACCTGCTGTGTGTAGTACCTTCCCAACCCTAGTTACTTGAGCTACCTAGACTAAGTTCTTTTTTTTTTTTTTTTCTGGGACCAAAGTGACAAGGAAAGACAGGGAAATTGAAAGATCTATGAACTTCCAGGGGGTTTGTCTGGAGAATGAAAATCAGCTGTGGACCACACATCAAACAAATGACTTCCATCACTGACTCACAGCCAAATAGAAATTATGCCCAAAATGATCATCATGGTTGGCCCTAAACACTAGCTTCCAAGCAGGGAATTCAAAACATCTGCCCAGGTGGTGACCTCCGCACTACATCCCTCCTCATACTCCCGCCCTGCCCAGCTGTTTGTGGGCAGGCAGAGCCCAGCTTCCTGCAAAAATCCAAAACAGAGGGCAATCTGAGATGGGGTGAGGTTGGGGGGAAGGGTGGGCAGTAACAAAATAGGGCTCCTAGAATCACTTACACCTTAGACTAGTTCTTCCATTCTCCTTGAGTCTGCCTTTGTTTTCAGTGCTCACATTACATATTGTCTTTTTAAAAATATACATTGAATGTGGTGATATGAATAGATCAGTGTGATATAAGTGATATTTAGTAACCGATAATTACTACATGTTAGCCATCTGCTATTCCTTGGGGTTTCACCAAAACCTTTCATAAAAGCAAAATGATACTCCGCAGCCAAATTATATAACATTAACAGAATATTTTATATGTGAAATGCTGTATTTCTTTACTTTTCATTCAACTGAAAATGTACACAGTCAGTAACAAGCCATTTCAGCTGCATATTTATCCAAAACATTTTACAGGCAAAAAAAGTCAACTGAGAAAAATAACAGTTCAACCGCCTGAGGGCTAGGAAAACACATTAGAAAAGGGATCCTCATTACAATAATAAACGAGGGTCCAATTAAGGCTGCCACATGCAGGGCGGGGCCACACTTGGCAGGGAAAGCCTGCGATTTGGAGGTTTTGCCCTTGACTTAGAGAGAGCTTCCCCAGCACCGTATCTGCATTCCCAGACTGGGGCTGTCACAGCCGCCATAGAGGAAGCACTGACAGCTCCAACCCGCATTCCACCTCACATTTTGGAAGGCGCTGCTTTGCTGTAGGCAAATGCTGCTTTCCAGGTGTCTGGGTTCCCACCTTGTCTCTCTGTGATGCTGACTCCTAAACAGTGCAGTGGGCAAGGAGATAAGGCAGGGAAGGACCCAGGAAAGCAGGGGCTCTGCGCTGCACCACACAGCCAGGAGAAGACGCAGCTTGGCATCACTGAGCCATTGCTTGGAGCCCAGTGGACAGGGGCACACAGCTCAGCTCCAGCTCAGTGGCACTTGCCCAGTGAGTGTGGAGGGCAGAGCCCTGGGCAGCAGTCATGGGAAGAAGGCTTGGACCTTGCTCCTGCCGGGCCAGGAGACCACAGTGAAGGTGGTGCTCACATGGTCATCTGCTTCCTTCAATGCTTCTTTTTCTCCTTGAATGTGGACAGAATACTTCTTCTCTGGGTTGAGTACTAAATGAGGTTATGTATGCCGAGTATAAGATAATGTCTGGCCCATAAGAGTCACTTAAGAATTGACTGCTTTTGGAGTATTACTTGGCTATTAAAAAAAGATAAACTTGAGGCTTTTATAGGTAAATGATTGCAATTACAGACCATACTCATAAATGAACTAAGACCCACATGTGTAAGCACCATATTGTCTCCCTAGTGTAAGAACCTGAAAGAGTAAATAAAACCCAAAAGGTACAATAGATATTGTGAAAGGGAAAGAAACTGCTCAAAGGAGGGAACAACTGGGATGAGAGGAAGAAGAAAAGAAGGAAGGAAGGGAAATATATATATACAAGGACAGCTGGGATAATTGTACTGCTGCTGTCTATTGGTTTTTTGAAAGGAAAATTTAATGCTTAAATTTTTGTTCTTGACCAGTTTTGCATGCTTATATCTGGTAATCTGAACAACTAATTTGAAGACAACAATATGCAATTCAACAACCATCGTTTGCTTGCTTTTAATTTTAAAGAAATAATAAAAAAGAACAAAGCAAAAGCACTACAAATGATACAGGGATTCAGAACAAAATGATAGGAATTAACAGTGGCTGCTGTATTATGTACTGTTATCTGCAGTGAAGTTGCTCAGGTGACCAGATGTAAGAATGCAAGATTGATCAAACCCTTAAAGAGACTAAAAAATAGAAACAAAACAAAACATTAGAAATGATACAGAGTTTCACCAGACAAGATGGTAGGAATTCACCAACGGCTGTTCTATTGTTCATGATTGTCTTCAAATCAGTCGTTCAGTTCACCAGATATAAGCATGCAAAACTGGTCAAAAAGAAGAAAAAAATTAGGCACCAAATGTTCCTTTCAACAAACCGCCAGACCTCAGCAGTACAGTTATCCCAGCTATTCTTTATACATGAATATTTTTCCCTTCCTTCTTCCTTTCTTTCTTTTTCTCTTTTCCCTCATTCCAGTTGTTCCTTCCTTTGGGCAATTTCTTTCCTTTTCATAATATGTACTGTACATTTTGGGTTTTAGTTACTCTTTTAGGTTCTTACACTAGAGAGACAATATGATGTTTACATATGTGGGTCCAATTTATTTCACTTATGAGTATGGTCTCTAGTTACATCCACTTACCTATAAAAGCCTCAAGTTTATCTTTTTTAGAGCTGAGTAGTACTCCATTGTATAAAAATACCATACATTTTCTATTCATTCCTCAGCTGATGGGCATGTAGGTTGTTTCCAAGATTTAGCTATGACAAACTGTGCTGCTGTGAACATGGATGCACATATGTCGCTGTGGTCTGATATTTTTAATCCTTCTGGGAAAATACCCAGAGGGGAAGTAGCTAGGTTAAGTGGGACTTCTAATTCTAGTTTTGTGAGAAATCTTCACACTGATTTCCACAGTGGTTTAACCGATCTAACTCCCACCAGCGGTGGAGAAGTGTTCTCCTCTATCCCCACAGCCTCTCCAGCATTTGTCATTGTTTCATTTCTTAATTACAGCCATTCTTTCTGGGGTGAGATGGAATCTCAGTATTGTTTTAATTTGCATTTCTCAAGTGACCGATGGTGTTGAGTATTTTTTCATATATTTATCCACCATTGGTATTTCTTCATTATCTAAGATGGCCATTTTTGGATTGGGTCCTTGAATTTTGGGGGCCTGATTTTTAAAAATTCCTTATATGTCCTAGATAGAAGTCCTTTGTCTGAGGGGCAGTTGGCTAAAATTTTTTCCCAATTTGTGGGTTTCTTTTTACTCTGTTGGTGATTTCTGTTGATGTGCAAAAACTTTTCAATAGAATGAGAGACCAGTTGTTGATTCTTTGAAGTATTTCCCACATAGTTTGGTTTTTGTTCATGAACTTTCTGCTTACCCCTATGTCTTCAAGATTTCTACCTATTTTCTTGTCCAGTAGATTTAGTGTTTCTGTTTTAATATTTACATCTTTGATCCATTTTGACTTTAGTTTAGTGCATGGTGACAGGCATGGGTCTAATTTTAGTTTTCAGCATATGGAAAGCCAGTTTTTCCAGCACCACTTAATAAAGAGGCTATCTTTCTTCCAGTGAACATGTTTGGTCCCTTTTTCAAAGATAAGGTGGCTGAGTGTGTTTGTAATCTGCATTGTTTAATCTGTTCCATTGGTCTTCAGGTCTTTTTTTTTCCAGTACTATGCTGATTTTATTACAGTAGCTTTGTAGTATAATTTCAAGTCAGGGATTGTGATACCTGCTGCCTTGCTGTTGTTGCCTAGGAATGCTTTTGCTATTCTGGGTCTCTTCTGAGAGATCTGTTTTCTCTAGATCTGTGAGTTATACTAATGGTATTTTGATTGGGATTGCAGTGAATCTGTATAACAATTTTGGGAGTATGGCCATTTTCACAAGATTGAGCCTTCCTATCCATGAGCAAAGAATATCTTTCCATTTATTGAAATCCTCTATGACCCTACGATTTCCTTTTTCAGAGTACTGTAATTTTCACTGTATAGATCTTTTATTTCTTTTCTTAGGTTGATTCCTAAATATTTCAACTTCTTGGATGCTATTGGCCCAAACATTTTTTTTTTATTTTAAAGACAAAAGAATGGAGACATATGAACCAGAAAAGCCATAAACAATACAGAAAATACAAAGTTATACAGAATATAGCAGGGAATTAGCACTGGATGTTGTATTACATAGTTATCCTCACATTAGTTAACACAAAAACATTAAAGGAAATACCAAATTATAGAGAAGATAGTAGGGAATTTGCACTGGATGCTGTATAATATAAAGTTATCTTCACTTCTGTTAATACAAAAACGGTTGAGGAAATACAGAATTATAGAGAACATAGAAGGGAATTAGCTCTGGATGCTGTCCTACATAATGTTACCTTCACCTTTGTTACTCAGTTACACAGATGATGGCCCATTTGATCAATCAATTTTTCTCCTCCCTCATCTCCGTTGCCCTACCACTCAATCATTCATCTTCCCTGTGATAATAACTGTACTCCTGGGTTTATCTATATCCTTGGACTCTCGCCTTGGGAAGAGATATAGCTGCCTCAGACTATACTATATGGGTATATACAAACTGCCATGGCTGGAGGTGGGAAAGCACATATGCTCACAGCGGACCACCCGGCTCCACCCTATCGTCATGCTATGGGTGGGGGCGGGTCCAGTCCATGAGGTGCCCTGAGTGGGGCCCTCAGCAGAGCAGCCACCACGCCCACTGCAGAGCAGCAGCAGAACAGCCACAGGGCCCACAGCAGAGCAGCATTGGGGCCCACTGCGGGGCAGCCGCAGGGCCCAATGTGGCGCAGCCGCGGGGCCCACAGCAGCGCAGCCACCAGCCCTCAGCAGCGCAGCCGCGGGGCTCACAGCGGAGCAGCTGTGGGGCCCACTGCGGAGCAGCCGCGGTGCCCTCAGCGGAGCAGCTGCGGGGCCCACAGTGGAGCAGCCGCAGGGCTCTCAGCGGAGCAGTCCCAGGGCACGTGCCCCCATCGGGGCACCCTCTGTGACCGTTTTGGCTCTGTCCCTGTTGCCTTGATGCCAGAGGCCTTTTCTTCTCCTCCCACCTCCTCCTGATCTCCAGCATTACCGTTCCCCACCCCTTGCAGCTGGGCAATGGGTTTCCAAAGCTGAAGCTGCAAATGCCGAAACGAGGGCATGGGCCAAGGGTGTGCTTGGAGAGGGGACCTCCTCCCTCTCCGTTTCGTCTCCCTCCGACTGCGCCATGGCAGATCTCCGATCCCCTCCTCCAGAGGAGGTTTTGCTTAGTCTTTCCGAGGGTTTCAGTTCCCATTTCAGATTCTTCTCGAGTTCAGGATATCCACCTCTTTCCTTTCCGTCCTTCACATGTTGCTATATTCCTATGTCTGAGTGGCATTCCTCTGGGAGGTTCTCTCTCTGCTGCCTACCCAGTCGCCATGGGTTCATACAAGGTTCATATATGCAAGCAGTATGGAGACACTCTTGTTGCTCGTATTAGTAGTTTGGGGTGAGTCCTGAAGCCTGTGGACTCGTCCCATTGCTGTCAGGAACAGGTGGTGATTGCGCAGGCCCCCGAGGCTCAAGGTGCTCACAGAGGGCTTTCAGGGTGGGAGCTGAAGCCCAGTAACTCAGTTCATGCTTCCTGCTTGATGTTGGAGTGAGAAGGGCGTGGGGCTGTGTGATCCACCTCCATCTGCAGCTCTCTCTTGCTGTTGTGCTCCAGTTCCTGTTTGTTCCTTGGCTGGATCCCTGGGAGTTGCTGTGGCTCTGATGTCGCTGCCGATGCACCCCACCACTGCCCACTGGCAGCCGCCCACACAGTGGAGAGGCAGGAGGCCACAGCCTCGAGGCAGGCATAGAGCTGGGTGTGGTGGGATGTGTACTGGCTGCTCTGGCTCCACCTTGCCTCCAGGTGCTGATTGGGAAGGTTGCTGCAAGGTGGGGACTCCGCTTCAGTGGCTGTTGCAACCTCTCATCCTCACACTGGATTTGACAACAGTTCCCAACCACCATTGCCTCTTTTCCTGGCTGCACCCTCTCCTCTCCAGACCTGGACCAGCTCTTGGAACTCCGCTCTCCCCTGGCTGAGTCAGGAGGCTTCCATGAGCGTGGGTCTCCGAAGCTGAAGCTGCGATTGCTGGAACGAGGGCTTGGGCCAAGAGTGTGTTTGAAGCAATGGCTTCCTCTTTCTCCGTCTCTTCTGCCTCCAACTGTGCCACGGCGGCCCTCCGATCCTTTCCTCCAGGAGAGGTTTTGCTTGGTCTTTCCTAGGGCTTCAGTTCCCATTTCAGATCCTTTTGGGGTTCAGGGTACACATCTCTCTCCTTTCTGTCTTCATATTGCTATATTCCATTGTCTGGGTGGTAATCCTCTGGGAGGTTCTCTCTCTGCTGCCTACCCAGTCGCCATCTTCCCAGAAGTTCTTCTTGGATGCTATTGGGAAAGGTATGGTTTCCCTAATCTCTCTCAGTGTGTTTGTTGTTTGTGTACATGAACGCTACTGATTTTTGAGTGTTGGTTTTGTATCCAGTTACACTACTGAATTTGATTATTAAATCTATAAGCATTTTGGTGGAGTTTTTGGGGTCTTCTTTGTAGAGTATCATGTCATCTACAAATAATGATGATTTCACGTCTTCCTTTCCTATCCTTATTCCTTTTATTTCTCTCTATTGTCTAATTGTTCTGGCTAATCCTTTCAGAACTATATTGGATAGGACTAGTGATAGTGGACATCATTGTCTTGTTCCTGATTTTAAAGTGAAAGCTTTCAGTTTTTGTCCATTTAGTATGATGTTGGCCATTGGTTTGTCATAGATGGTTTTTATCAGAGTGAGAGGAAGACCATCTGTTCCTATTTTCTGTAGTGTTTTTTTTTATCATGAATGAAGGTTGGACTTTATCAAAAGCTTCCTCTGCATCTATTGAGAGGTTCGTGTGATTTTTGTCTTTTGCTTTATTGACATGGTGTATTACATTGATTGACTTGTGTATATTGAACCCTGCATTCCTGGAATGCATCTTACTTGGTCATGGTGTATAATCCTCTTGATGATTTGTCGCATTCTGTTTGCTAGTATTTCATTGAGAATTTTTGCATCTATATTCATTAGAGAGACTGGCCTGTAGTTCTCTTTTTGGTTGGGTGTTTCTCTGCTTTTGGTATCAGAGTAATACTTGCCTCTGGGAATGAGTTAGGGAGAATTCCTTCCCTTTCAATTTCACTGAAGAGTTTGAGAAGAATTGGCTTTAAAGCTTCTCTAAATTTCTCATAGAATTCAGCAGTGAATCCATCCATCAGGACCTGGGCTTTTCTTTATGGGTATGTTTTTATTACATTTTCAATTTCACTGGCTGATATGGAATTATTCAGGATTTTTATATCTTCTTCATTCAGCTTTGGTAATTCATATATATTTAGGAATCTGTCCATTTCCTCTGTGTTTTCCATCCTATAAAGATTTTCAAAGTAGTTATTGATGATCTTCTGAATTTCTACAGGATCTGTAGATTTCATCCCTTTCATTCCTTATTGCATGAATTTCAGTTTTTGCTTTCCTTTTTTGACAAGGTTGGCTAGGGGATTACTGTTTTATTTATTCTTTCAAAGAACCCACTCTCTGATTCATTGATGCTTTGTATTGTTTTCTGAGTCTCAATTGCATTAATTTCTTCTCTGATCTTTGTAATTTCCTGCCTCCTTTGGGAATTTGGCTTCACTTGCTCTTCTTTTTGTAGGAGCTTGAGGTGCAGCCTAAGATTATTGATTTGTGCTCATTCTGTTTTCCTGAGGTAGGAATTCACTGCTGTGAATTTCCCTCTGAGGACGGCTTTCATTGCATCCCACAGGTTCCTGTAAGTTGTGTCTGCATTTTCATTTGATTGTACATATTGTTTAAGTTCTTCTTTAGGTAAATCTGTGACCCATTGGTTGTTCAGGATACTGTTATTTAATTTCCATGTGTTTATGGAGTTTTTGCAATTTCTTTTGTCTGTAATTTCCAATTTTATTGCACTATCATCTGATGGCATGCATGGGATAATTTCAATTCCTTTGCATTTACTCAAGCATGTTCTATATGTTAGTATATGGTCTATTTTAGAGAACCTCCCATGTGCAGCTGAGAAGAATGTGTATTCTGATGTTGTGTGGAATACTCTGCTAAAGACTACTAAGTCTATTTGTTCACAAGTTTGGTTTAGTTTTATTATTTCTTTGCTGATCTTTTGTGTAGTTGATCTATCTCTTTGTAACAATGGGGTGTTAAAGTCCCCTGTTATGAATGATTGGGTTACTGTTTATTTCATTTTTCATGTCTGTTAAAATTTGTCTTATATAGTTGGGTACCCCTGTATTTGCTGCATAGACATTTATGACTGTTATCTCTTTCTCTTGAAGTTTTCCCCTAACCATAGGTAGTGACCTTCTTTATCTCTTTTGATCATTCTTGGCTTGAACTTCACATTGTCTTCAAACAGAATAGGTATCCCTCCTTTTTTCTGGGTTCTTGTCATATAGAGTATTGTTTTCCATCCTTTGACTTTTAGTGTATGAATTTTCTTTTGAGTTAAATGTGTTTCTTGTATATAGCATATTGTTGGAGTTTGTTTCTTGATCCGCTCTGCCAGTCTGCTTCTTTTGATTGGTGAACAACCATTATTGAAATCCTACCATTTTGTTTAGTGAAGTTCTGCATTATTTCAGTTTTTTTCTTTTTTTATTGCTTTTTATTCTCTTTAATTGTTTGGTCAATCTTGCATTCTTACATCTGGTAATCTGAGCAACTTCATTAAAGATAACAATATGTAATATAACAACCACTGTTAATTTCCTATCATCTTATTTTGAAATCCTGTATCATTTTTATTGTTTATGTATTGCTTTGGTTTTGTCTTTGTTTTTGTTATTGTTTTATTCTCTTTAAATAAAAAAATTTTAAAAGAAAAGAATTGATTGCTTTGATCATTATTAATTATGTGATCTAGTTAAGTGAATAAACTAGAGGACATGAAAAGTAGGGATTAGTTGTGGAACAACATGGCAGCTACTGCAAAAGTATGGAATGAACTCCAACAGCTGAAAGTCTAGCAGAGAAAAGAGAAGTGCAGAGGGACAGCAGGGCTGAGCAAGAAAGGCTGCCTGGAGGAGGTGAGTTTCACCAAAGAACTTCTCAGTTTCAGATCCAAAGAATGACAGCTTGTTTCCAGTCCTTGGAAGGTCCGGAGGCCTGAGGCAAGTTCCTTCCTCAGACCTTGGACTTGCCCCCTGGCTCCAAGAGTCGGTCAACAGTGGGGTGTAGCTGTGGTAACCGGGGCCCTGGAATAGACTTCTGGTTTCCTCCCAGGAGATTCTCAAGGGCACTTCCCATCCCTGCCTCAGTTGCCTTCTCAGAATGCCTCTCTCTCGCAACAGCATCTGCCATTTCTCCCCTGACTCCTTGGAGGGCCGCTCCATTTTTTGGTGCAAGTTTTTGTGCATAATTTACCCTCTGTGTGTGGCGTGGGTGCAGATACATAACACAGCTTCATTCCTTATTTCACCCTTTTTCTCTCCCCTCCCTCCTCCCTCAATCTCTTGGTCTCTCATTGAGAAAGCGCTATCTCTTTACTTCCTATTGTCTATGTTTTATTTTGATCTTTATTTATATTTTGAGTTTCTCATATAAGAACAACCATGTGATCCTGAAGCATGTGTGTCTAACTTATTTTACTTTTATGGTCTCAAGGTACATCCGTTTTCCCACAAATGACACAAGTTTGTCCTTCTTTATAGCAGAGTAATACTCCATGGTGTGTAAATACTCTTACATAGTTCTTTCTTCTCTCCCTTACACATTCAGGCAGAAAGGGAGAGGGAGAGGGACACCAGAACAACCGGGATGACCAGTGAGGTCAGGCAAGGAAAAAAGAGGTGGTAGCAGCATCTGAGGCCCAAGTCTGGGGCCCAAAAGATGCGTCAACTGCACTGCTTGAGCAAGCAGCGCCATTGCTGTAAAGCAACAGCATCCAGCTGAGAGGGCACCATGCTGACCCAGTCATCTTCCACCTTTTCACCTGGACAAGCCACTGCCCAGGGCGGGTGGACCCATAGGCCACCTTTCTCTGCCCCTTCATTCAGCCAGCCAGTGGTAGGCACTGCCTCATCCAACATGGTGCAGACTTGAGGACAAACCTGCAGGACTCCTGGCTCCATAAGAGAGCTGCTTTGCTTGTGAGGCATGAGGTACAGGAAGACCCTACTTTCTGCACTTTGATGTGTGGGGCTTTGAAAAGTTCATATTAAATTCAAAATGATAAAATCCAATCTGATTAACATATAACAGCTATTGAAGGGCCACCTGCTCTTTAGAATGAATAAGTCATGCTAGTTTTCCCCTTGTAGGTGGTATACCTGATACGGCGTAGATCTAAAGTGGCCCCTCAAAGTGTCTTGTGTTCAGAGATGGGCTTTGGGGAAGGGGATTGGCTCATGAGGGCTTTTACTTCACCAGTGGATTTATTCATTGACGTGATCATAACTTAATGGTATTATTAGGAGGTGGAAACGTAGGAGGTGTATCCCATTGAAAGTAGGTCATGGGGTTACGGCCTCAGGGACTACAGCTTGTCCCTGGCCTCTTCCTCTTTGGCTCTTTCCTTCTCTCTGTTCTCTAGCTGCCATGAGGTGAGCAGTTTCCTTCACCTCGCCCTTCTGCCGTGATGCTTCTGCACAAAGGCCAGCTGACCACGGGATGGAATATTTGAAGCCATGAGACCAAATGAACATCTTTCCCGTTAAGATGCTTTCTCAGGTAGCTGATCACAGCCTTAGAAAGCTGGCTAACACAATGCTCAGTTTCCTTAAAGTGAAACACCTTTAATGTTGTGTTTACTGTTAACTTACCCAAAACAAGTGCTTGGCAAAAGGTTACAGTGCAGGTTCCATAGCAACAGATGGCAGTGCCGGATCCAAACAAATGGCCTTGGCACGTATGGTGCATTCACCCTGCACCTCCTGCACTTATGCAGCAGGTCATGGGAGGTATTCCAGAAAACATCATTCCCCTCTGCAGGATTTTGTTTCTTCATCTACAAAACAAGGTGTTGGATGAGATGATGTCTGGGTCTTCTAGCCCTAGTGGTGTGTGATTTCAGGCTGTGATCTACCCCCTATGAGCCCTCAGAATCTTGCTGGAAAAGAAAGCACAACACACCTTTTTCAATGAGGTAACAATGGGTAAGGTGGGTAGGGGACACCATGGAAGAAAAAGCTCTAAAAGTTCTTTCTCTAGTCCCTGGTGCATGGTAAGACCTTCCAAGGCAGAGGAACCTCCCGTAAGGACCAGCAGAAGGCTGAGTCATGGTGCAGGGTGCAGGGTGCAGGCCAGGTGATGCACAGGGTCTGAGATATGGGGAAGAATGGCATGCAATGAGGCTGCAAGGACGTTTGCAGGTACTTCGGAGGTTCCTAAAGGAGGTAAGGGTAAGGTGAGAGTAGTGCTCAGAGAGGCAGCAGCCTGGGGAGAGGGCCGTGTGAGGAGAATGGGTTCCCCTTGACAGATGGCACTGCTAAGAATCCCATGATGTTCTCACAGCCTGGTTGGCCCAGAACTTATTTCTTGAAGATTAATTAAGACATGCTTTCACTTGCTGGCACTTCCTGGTAGTGCCATTTCTGAAAGTACACAGTGTTTTCATTTTAACTCAGTTTTTCTGTTTGTTTATTTTTTTTTCCTTTCCCCCTTTCATATATAAGCTCTGTTTTTATTGCAAGAAAGTAGTTTTGAACCCTCTGGCCCACTGTATTCACCAACTGCCTGTACCATAGTTGTGGGCAAGCTACTTAACCTTCTCAAGTCTTGGTATTTTTACCTGTAAAATGGGATAATGGCATTCCCTGCCTCACAGCGTTGTTGGATCATTCAGTGAGATAATGAATGGTGTGAAAAGAGCGTAGCATAGTGGCTGGTAGAGTAATGTTATGTTTCTCAATAGCTGCTAGTGAGTGAGTGCCACTCCAGGCTACCGCTGCTCTTCCTACGGAGGAGGGGACTCTTAGGGAAGGCTAGACAGGGCTTTGAGACTGGACTCAGGAGGTGACCAGGCTGAGGGCTGGGCATTCTGTGTAGATGTTGGAGAAGAAGCCAAGCCTCCCATCAAGATCTATCCCTGTTTAGTCGTTTTTGCACAATAAATGCTCTTGAGGCCCATGTAAGATGCAGCTCCATGACCTTGGAGAGCTCAGCAGACAGCTTTGGGTTACCCTGACCTCTTGCAGGATCAGAAAGGACTGTACTTTACATTTTGCCACAGTGTATTCATTATGTATCACAACTATACTGAAAAAAGAAAAAGAAAAAAAGGAATAAATTTTGTACATTTCAGTCATTAGTATTCTTGTTATTAACCAAAGCACATAGTTGTTTATTGAATTGTCTGTGTGTTCCATGCTGTTCCCAGAAGGTCATACCCTGAGTTTCTGAGGACGTCTCCCCATCAGAAAACCAGAAAACCTCTTTAAAGAACCTGCTTGGTCTTCTATGAACAGCTCTTGCAAATATTTTTGTGTGTATGTGCCAAAAATTGAACTCAGGACCTTGCACTTGCCAGGCAGACATTGTAACTGCTGAACTACATCCCTGACCCCACAAATATTCTTTAACGGGGTAAATTTCCAGCTGGGGCGATCACACAACTGAGTGTGTGTGTGTGTGTGTGTGTGTGTGTGTGTGTGTGTTGGTAGGGCCTTGTATGTTCTAGGCAAGTGCTCTACCACTGAGTTACATTTCCATCCCTCCAATTAAAGTTATCATTAGCTATATCTGTCATTTAATGAGCTTTTACTGTGATCCAGGTACCGAGGTAGTTATTAAATCACTTCATCAAATAGCTTTCATTGGTCCTGTAGGAGATTCTATTATTGTGTCTATTTTAGAGACGAGGACAGAGGCCCAGAGACATCAAGTGACTTGCTGGAAGTGACCCAGCAGGCAAGCGGCGGAGCTCGGACTAGCACCCAGGTGTGTCTGATCCTGATTCTGAATGATGATTCTCTCTTCTCTCCTACATGTTTGGGCAGTGGGCGTTAAAAGGCATGCAAGCGAGTGGATGAGAAAAAACTTGGAAGGGTTTCCCGTGGCTTCTGGGGCAAAACGGAGGAGACAAGGCGAGTGAGCACAGCTGGAGACCCGCACCCCCGGCTTGTGTGAGGGGCCAAGAGGCAGAAGGGCTGGGGTTGTGCCGTGTGGTTTGGCAAGACGCTACCACGGACAGAGCCCACACCACTAGTCCTGGGTATTTAGCAGTCACAGGAGCCAGAAAAATGCTGAAACTGTGTGGCCCCCGTCTTTGCTGTCTCAAGCATCTGAATTCTTTGGGGTCTTGGTGGAGGGGGAAGAACCCCACCCCCCCTGCACAAGAGGAATCGAGGCTCTGGAGCCAGGAGGCCTTGCTGCTGACTACAGAGTCACAGAATGGCAAGCACTGGACATTTGGGAGGACAGACAGAGAAAATAACACCCCTCCTCAGCATGCATTACCTGCAACAAAGCAAGACAAATTTACAAGCAAATTACGGAAACCGCGGGAGCGGGAAGTCATAGAAAGTTTCTCGTGAACAAGGAAATTGGAAATGGAAATTGGAATCTCCCGGTACAATGCCGATTATTATTAATCTGAACTGTGTAAAATGTTATTGATAGTGTGTCTGTTATTGTCGCCATCTTTCTGCCTTATCTTAGTGATCACACAAATGTTCAAAGGGCTTGCAAGGGCTCATTCTCATCCTCCTGGCCTCAGTCCTGTTTTTCCCATAACGTCTTAAATTCCATAAATCCCTATCCTCCTACACTGGAAGTTTTCTTCCTGCCTGGAGAGAGCCTACCACATACATGGTGTGCTTCTGGCAGGTCACAACTGAACTTTCCATCCCCAGAATCCCTACCAGGCTAAGCCTGAAACGGGCAAAGAGTAAGTGCTCAATACATATCCACTGTGTGATGAACACAGCTCAGTTTTCCCTTCCCTGGTTATATGCAGCTTGCATTGAAAGGCAGCAGAAGACAATCAATCCTGGTTTCCGCCAAGACAGGAGTCTGACAAAAACTTGTCCTAGGGTGGAGGGCTGTCTACAGACTTGGGAAAAGTCTGCCAGGGTTTCCCTGAAACCTCTGCATTTCACCTGGGCACTGCCAGCTAGAGGCAGATAGAAACACGAGGCACACAGGGACAGAGAAAACCCACCACCACCAGGACAATGAAAAGAAGGAGCCAGCAGGCACATCCTGGACCGAGCTGATCCCCTGCAAGATACAAAGATGGCTCCGGGCCTGCCTGGGAACAATTCCCTTGGTGCAGACCCCAAACTTGGAGGAAAATTGGAGAGCAGAGCAATTTCCATTCATGAAGAAAATGAGGAGGCCCTAGTATCTTTTCAATGAGTCAGCTGTAGGCAAAGGGATTTATTTATAATATTATTATTTGGTAGAAAAGAACTCACTATGGCCGAATGTAAAAAGTATTTTTTGATAAGTTAAAGAGATTAAGAAAAATCGGGCCGATTTTGACAGAGAGTGGTGTGTAAACGAGAGGTGTTATCAGTGAGAATCTGGCACCAGTTCCATTTTGTTGTGGTGGAAAATATCAGTATTATTTACTAAGAAGATTAGGGTTGAATTGGAAGAGAGGCTGGTTGTTGTGTGCAGATGGAGATAAGATAAGGATTTTACCTTCTCTGCAGAGCCAAATGCAGCGAGCACACAGCACTGTTATCTCAGGGCTGGCAAGCAGGGGGATATTAAGATGTACATTGTAATTACCAGTGGCAGGAGCAAATTTCATAGTGACTATTTTAAACCCTAATAAAATGCCGGCCTTTAATTATACAGCTTTGAAATATTTTTCTCAGTTAATTGCAACAGGGGAAAATAAAATCAACCTCATATTTGAAACTGACTCTCCCAGGGAAAGCCCACAGCCCCACGTTCCAGCTGCCTCTGAGCGCAGCCCTGCCGAGCCCCCGTCTGCCCTGGTTCTGAGATTCCAGGTTCTATCAGCCCCCCTTACACACAGCTCATCCCCAGCCCTGTATGGGGAAAAGGAATAAGGCAGGGTGAGGCCTACCTGTGTCAGACGGGTGTCTCGCAGGAAGCCCGTGCGCATCTTCTTGAGTGAAGCCTGGTTTCCAGAAGGTGAAAGATTGGATACTGGAGACAGGAGAGGAAGGGCCAAGGACCAGAGGGGGGCGCGTACTCTGCAGAGACCCCCCAGGGCTCTGGCCCACGGGACATCCGCCCTCACCTGCCGGCGGGGCACACTGAGGCTCTTTATCTCCATCCCTGACTGGGGTCCTGTCCACATACCTACTTCTCAGATGCATAGACTCTTGTAACTAAGCTCTCCCTATACCCTAAAGCAATAAAAATGCAGGGAGAGCAGTTCCCAAAATGCCTGGGACTCGGTATATGTCAGATATTTTTAAATCTTGGGATAGATAGATAGATAGATAGATAGATAAAACATAGATATAGATTTGGAGAGAGAGAGACGTGGGGGAGAGAGATCTTGGCGAGGGGACTCAGGGCTATGTAGGAAATTCACTTGGGTTGCACGTACCCCTTGTATACATAGTCTGAAAGTAATTGTGTTTGTGTTTCGATTGAGACCCTCCACACGAGGTCAATTGTGGAAATTTTCACTTTTGGTGTGATGCTAGCACTGAAAACATATGGACTCTGGAGTATTTTGGGTTTTGAAATTAGGGGTGCTCAACTTATAATAACGAGGACGGGGATGCTAGCAGTAGTCCCAGTCACTCCTCGCCAGGCTCTGTTTGAGCACCTGAGCTACTCTAGCCCATATCGACTTCCCAGCAGCCCTAGGAGCCAGAGGCACAGCCGCCAGACGGGCTGACAGTCACATTCGGGCTTGCCACTCTCTCCACCTGATGCCAAAGTTTTGCTCTTCATGACAAAGTGTCAGCGTGCCTCTACCTCAGTGACCCACAGCCCTTGGCCAGGTCCTCAGCAACTCTCGCCTGTGGCCATCGACTCACATCTGGGCTATCACTTTGGGGCACTCCTCTGACTCTACTGCCTTGCTGGCAAAGATCAAACCCTCCCTCTGTTGACACCACAATCTGGCTCCAGATAACTTTCCTCATGCATAATGTGCTTGGTCCTCACAGAAACCTTTTAGTCCCAGAAGGACAGAGCTGCTGCTCCCGGGCTGCCATAGAAACCACACCTCTCCACTTTCTCTGCCTGAGCCTCTGGAAGCTTCTCACTCTGCCATTCATCAAAGTCCAGTTCAAACTGTGCTGCCGCCTGCAGCTGGCCCTGAAGTTCCATGCAGGCCCCATGTCACCCCTGTCATACCCACCAAGGGACCCTCTTCCAGCAGGAGATGGCAGTGGAAGCTCCTAAAGGCACAGTAGTAGCTTCACACTACATCTCCAGCAGCACACCATGCACCTGAGGCCCCAGCGTTATTTGCTGGGTGACAGTGACCAGTTATCCTTCAGTGTAGGTGTGCTCTATCAGCCCTGGTGGATCATAAACTGTAAAGTTGCAGGAACTACCTGGCATGATTGAAAACTGTGGTGAATTTTTAAATAAAAAAAAAATACAGCAAAGACATATTGCCATGAATCCCTTTCAGAATACTCACCTCATCCTGGACACACTTTTCCCATCCTTCTTGACACTTTCTGAAGCAGTTCTGGAAGCCCTCTTTCATAAGTATCTTTAGTTGCACTCTTGTGCCTGCCTGGATGTCCTGAACTGATTCAAAATGTTTACCTTTCGTGGTCATTTTGACTTTAGGAAACAACCAAAGGTCACACAGTGACAGATCCAGTGAACAAAGTACTTGAGGACATAAATGAGGACGTGCTCCACTATTTCTGTGGCCTGTATGTCCACTAGATGACCCTCAGCAGCAGTACTCACCGTATTTTTTATCCCATCTCATAAAGACTCAAAGAACTCCTTCAGAAAGTAGCAAGAATGGTGAGGGAATGTGTTGAAGCAAGGGAGAGTATTCTGAAGGAGGCCCGTGGCAATGTATATTTTATTGTGGTAAGTTGAAAACATTTAAAGAGCCACCATCTATTCTGATCACACTTGACTGTGAACTTCTTACGCAGTTGCAACCTTTCCTGCCGGAAGTGCTTGAGCAGGGAAGGTTACCATTTGTGTGACTTAGTCCAGAGTGGCAGGGACTTTGCACGCAAGAGACTGAGGGCACACACAGCTTTGACCATCTGGGTTATTTTACATTGCACAACCCTAACCCCTCCTATGTAAAATAGAGCCAGGAACACCTGGCCTGTAGAATGTAGGGTAGAGATTCTAGAATTATAAGGCCTCAGATGTGTTAGTAAATAATTACTTCCTCTCAGGGGCTGCTGGAGTCTAAAGTCTATTTTGTTGAATGGCACCGAAAACAAAACTTTTTTACCTCTCTGCCACCTGAGCTCCCTGTACATACCAAACCATAGGCAGGAAAGAGGGCACTGCCCTGGGACCACGGACAGGCTCTTGAGAAACTGAGAGTTTTTTTTCCAGAATCTTCCCTACAGCTAGGCCCGCAGGAAAAGTGGAGTGCTGGAGGGTTCCCATGCGGGAACAACATAGCTCAGTCAAACACTCCTCCGGACTATTTTTTATTAAGGGCTTAGGGCTTCCTTTAATCCTGACAAGGCCCTTTGAGGTGGGCACTATTAGTAGGTCTACATCACTAATGAGAAAACAGGCTTAGAGGAGTTACTGTAAGCTGAACTTTGACACCAGTCTCATTCTGAAATTATATTTTTAAAAACTTTTTATTTTTATTTTCACAGTACTGGAGGTGGAACCCAGGGCCTCACACACACTAGACGGGGGCTGTACCAACCAGCTGCTCCCTGACCCTAAAACTGGGCTCTTAACCATTGTGACTGGTGGCTTCCCATGGTTCCAACCTGCATTACCTAAGTGTATCCACAAAAGGAATATTTGCTTGTGTAAATTTAGTGTGCACTGATACGTGGGTGAGTGTTTACATGATTCCCAGCCCTCCCAACAGTTAGCAGGGACAGGGCTTTGTTAGTCTCTGGCTTTGGGGAGGGAAGGCCCACCCAGCCCCAGTGCCTGGCAGCAGCCCCTTAGCCAAACAGGGGGAGCCAGCTGGCACATGCTCTTGGTTGCAGAGCTCTGAGATTGTCACAGGCAGCTGCAGCTGGGCCTGGGGTTGCAGCCTTTGTGGGTGCTGGCTCGTGAGGGGGCTCTCACTGTTCCAGAAATGAGTAAGACCCTCATACTATCTTGACGGCTTTAGGAGACACCCCTCTGTGGACTGGGATGCTACTAGTTGATATAAAATGATATTGTTTTTTCAATCTATTTCATGATGGCAGTAATTCAGACAAGGAAATGTCTTTGACTTCTACTGGAGCTTTATGCTGCTTCGAAAAGAAAAAATATATATAGAAAATCATGTAGAGAACTTTTCAGCGAACTTACTACATTAGCATCTGGGAGCTCAGCAATTGACACATTTTCTAAATTTCTAATACTAGGGGCTGGGGGTATAGCTCAGTGGCATAAGCGCTTGCCTGGCAAGTGCAAGGTCCTGAGTTTGATCCCCGGTACCAGAAAAAAAATAAATGAATAAATAAATAAATTTCTAATACTAAACAAGTGTCATTCTCACCCTCCTAACAACAGCAACCACAAAGCAAAAGCCATGCAGCCCAAAGGAGATCTGGCAAGATAAGACACAGTCGGGAGAAGGTTGGAAGACATTACAGTGGTTTTCTCTTTTTCTCCCAGAAGCAGCTCTGTTTTCCTTGAGCAATTAATTTATTTTTAAAACCTTTCTGTAAGGACAGAATATGTCACATTAAGCCACAGACCATGTAACTTTTAGATTTATTCTCTCCCATATTTACTCAAGTTGTTCTTTCATTGCCTAGAACATGCTACGACCAAAGCAGAAGAAAAAAGATCTGCTGCTACTGTGGTTTTCCTCCGCACCATGTTTTCATTCCTTAATGGCACATGACGAGCCAAGACCGTTGGTACTAGTAATATTTTAGGAGATTTCTGAAACTTCTGATCTTCCAGCACAGAATTCGACAAACTCTGAGCTACCTGTTTGCCGGCAGGAGGCTGTGGTTTGATATAAATGGCAGTAAGTAGCTGGTACCTAATAGATAGAAGAGTCTTAGAACTTGCAGGGATTTGGTGACAGGAAAACTGTGATCAGAGAACGAAGCTTGAGCGACTCCTGTAAACCTTCGTGAAACATTACTTTTATCAGAGTTCTACAGATACATAGTTTCAAAGTAGGAGATGTAATTCCATAAGGCTTACATCCAATTTCCCTTCTGCATTCCCCAGAGGCCACAGTTTAAAATTTTAGCAGCTTCTTTTATTGTTCACTTTTATATATCTGAGTCCTATGTCTATTCTGTTATTTCTGGATTTTCCAATTTTAGACACTGTCCGCTAATGTACTACCAAAGGAGATGAGGGCTTGGCTTTCTTACCCCCGCCCCCAGCCTGATTCCTCTCTACCATCCCCTGCTCACAACACAGCTGTGCCATAAGTTTCCATAGGATCAATATTTAGTGTTTCTATTGCTGTGGTTGTGAAAGTATTGTTTACGAGAGAGCTATGTGTATTCTATGGTTACAGTTCTTTTCTTGTACTTCCTTTCTTTGTTTTCTGTAGAGTTAACAATTTTCTCTTTTGCTCAGTTGCCTATGTACTAATTTACCTCTAAGTGTTGTCAATCTTTTCTCAATATGCTTGAAATATTAGGAATTTTAGCCATTTCATTTTTTTCCCCTGAAGGCTTCAGTTCCACGGCTACCTCCCTCCTGCTTTGATCGGGTCTGCTTATTCTCTAGTCTATGTGCAGTTATTGTCCTGGGTTGTCTCTGTGATTATTCCGGGGATTCTGCCAGCTGTGCTTCTTATATTAGTTGCTCCATTTGGGGGCTTTGGAGTGTAGCTCAGTGGTAGGATGCCTGTCTAGGAAGTTCGAATCCCTAGGTTCAATACCTAGCACCACAAGGTAAAAAATAAACCAAAACAATTCCCTGTTTCTGGCATCCAGTATCTTTTTTTTGGTGGTGGGGGGAAGATCTTACTTTTTCAGAATCCTCAGGGTAAAGAAATACATAAAGCGGGAGGTGAATTTTTTGTGCCCGTGTAGGAATGAAACTGTCATTATTCTACACTGAATGTATAATTTGGCTAGGTATAGACATCTAAGGTAGAAATAATTTTCCTCTAGCTTTTAAAGGCACTTATTTCTCAGAATTGTATACTGATGCTGAAAATATTAAATCAATAAAATCATAAAATCCTATCAGTTTTAACTGGAGTCCATCATGTTAAGTGAAGTAAGTCAGATTCAGAAAGTCAAATATCCCATGTTTTCTCTCCCATGAGGGAGGGAGGGAAGGAAGGAAGAAGAGAGACAGAGAGAGAGAGAGGAGAGAACGGGAGAGTAGAAAGGACACAATTAGAGAGGACAAAGGGGACAGGGAGAAGGGAGAGGAAAGGATGGACAGATGAGGAAGGTGTGTGGGTCAAATTTCCCTTGCTGAGATGAAGCCTGAGACACTCACAATTCAGAGGAAAGTGTTCATCTGACTCACAGTTCCAGGGGCATCAGTCCATTGTCAGCTGCCTCCAAGGCAGAAACATCATGCAAAAGGGCATATGTGGAGCGCAGCTGTCTACTTCTTGGTGTCTGGGAAGCAGAGTGCAAGAGAAAAGCAGCAAAGAGGAAAGGGCTAGGAAACAAGTGTAGTCCCCAAGGTCAATCCCCTATGGCCCATTCAGATATACCCGGATGTGTGCTTTACTAACCTGCTAAATTTCTCTGAACATAGTCAAGTTGATAGTCACAATTAATGGAGATGGTGGGATGGGTAGAAATGTGTGATCAAGGTATCTTATATTCATGTGTGAATGTACCAAAGTGAAATGCACTAATTTGTATAACTAAAATACATTAATAAAAATTTTTCATCATCAGTGATTATCATAATGGTAACCTACTAGTGGATTTTAAGAACTGACGCAGAGCTGAAAGGTAGGGGATCATTACTTAGTAGGTGTCATACAAAAAACTGAAGCACTACCTTACCTTCTCTGAACACTTGTTTAATGACCTTCCGTGTCTCCTTCACTCTACCAGCTGCAAGATCAAGTTCAGCTTCCTCTCCAAGTCCCTACCCTCCTCCCGTCTTCCTAGCTTATCCACACTGGTCCAATTCCAATAAGCGATTCTTCTGCTTAATTTTTCTTTTCACCAGCCAGGAATCCTCTCCCCTGAAAGATTCCCTCTTAAATAAACCCCACACATATGTGAAGCCTATTTCAGAGCACATCTTCTCCAGGAGATGTGGGTACCAACCATGCCATATATTCTGGAGTGGTTCATTTACCCTTTCTTCCACCTTCTTCATAGTTGGAGATATTAAAAAGCTGAAAACTGAATTTCTGAAAAAAAATTTTGCAACTAAGGTTCTGGATTTAAATTAGGTCCTACCTAAGTAGATACACTCCAGGTAGATTTGGAGTTGAATTGAATTGATTTGGAATTTGGAAATGAGTTGTTTACCAAACATCTGAGAACGAAAATGAACAAGGCCATAGAAGAAGAAAAGCTTTCCTACAGGACCTCACAGAATAAGTTTGGCACCCTGGAGACTATTTGGGTGAACTAGGGTCTGCTTCATGTTTTCGGAATGAAGGATTGATGGTCACTAGAAAGCCACTAGGGATTTTAAGGAACTAGGTCCTTGTTAACCCTATCCCCCCAAATAAAATTTAAAAAGGAGTTAAAGAGAAGAGGAAAATGAAAACCAGCAAGTTCCAGTAAACTGATTTTGTCCTGAGGAATTCAGACTCATTATCAATAATGTGACCGCAGGGTAGATGGCTAAAGGAGGAGGGAAGGTTAACTAACTTTGCAAAGCTTGTCTACAGAGTCTTCTGCCCAGGTCTGCCCGGCTGTTTTTTTTTGTTCATTTTGGAAGTTTGTTTCTCTCCCCTCAACTTCCCTGGCTTTATATGGTTTCCAGTCTTTCCCCTTGCAAGTGTCACAAGAATATCACTCGATAACAACTTTTGTGGATTCTCCCAAACTGAGCTATGTGAAGTCCCTCATTGTTCTCTAGAGGCCTCGTGCATATCTGCCTGTGTCACTTCTGACACAGAGAAGCAAGGAAGATTCCTTTGAGAGCGACTGACAGGTCAAGGACAACATGTCCCCAAGGCAGACAAGTTAATCTTACAGCTTGTTCACAAGGAGGCCTCTGGAAAATAGCATAAATCTAAACTCCACCTCAAACCCTATCCATAAAGAGGTGACAAATATACAACCAAATGTGTGCATAAATAGTTCAAAACTACATTCATGAAATGACTACAGATGAATAATGAGAATTACAGGGAATCAGAGGTAGAAGCTACAAGTAAATTATATAACTACATGCACCCATGATTAAGCACCCACTGTGTGCTAGATATTTCAAACACCTTATCTTGTTTAATCTGCTCCCTGTGATCATCGACCTCATTTTGCAAAAGGGGAAATGAGAATCAGAAAAGTTAAGTAATTTCTCCAAGGTCACATAACTGATTTTGTGTCCAAGGTCACATAGCTGATTTGACCAGCCCACGTGATTCCAAGACTAGGGCTGCATTTCAGTTTTGTTTTTGTTTTTGTTTTTTTGTCTTTTCAAGACAGGGTCTCACTGTGCAGTTCAGGCTGGCCCTGAGCTCACTTTGTAGCCCAGGCTGGCCTCAAACTCACAATGATCCTCCTGCCTCAGCTCCCAAGTGCTGGGGTTACAGGCGTGCGCCATTATGCCCAGCTGCCTTTCAATTTTTATCTGTGCACTTGAATGAGTCCCAGAGTCCAAACAGATGGTGAGAATGAGAGAAAGAGCTGGGAGAGGCAGTGTTCTTTAGGGATTTTAGGATGAGCCCCAAGTAGGGAGGGTATGTGGGTGGGAATTGTTTGTCCTCTGGAAGCATCTCATGATTTGTGATCAACTCTTCCCTCAAAGGGACAGAAGTGAAAGTTATACATGCAGAAGGGCCTTAAAGACAGGAAGAAGAGAATGTTTTTCTCAGAATGGCTTTGGTAGTAGAAGATATTTTCTGCAGTCTGTAGAGGTTTAGGAAGGCTTCTAGGAAGTTGGGGTGGGAGTCCCATTCCTCCATTCCTGCTCATGCAGAGCTCCTCGGTTACAACCACTTTGGGTACCTTAGATTCCCCAGACAAAACAGAGGTTGAAAACAGGTATGGCCCTGCACAGCTTTGAATCAGATGTCCCATCAAGATTTCTGTCATATACTTACATGTGCATTACTCAATGAGTAGTTTTTTCAATTTAAATTAAGCACCAAACTCTGTTCTTAGTCCTATAACCCATGAAAGAAAAGAAATTACTTACTCTACCTTCGAAAGCTTGCCATTTTAGAGAAAAGGCTACCAATAAATACAGATCAACCCAGAGCAAAAATTACGAAGTGCCTTGAAAAATGATATGGTCTAGATGAATACTGTTTTTTATTTGTTTGAAAATGAAATGGCTAAAATTAAAAATGCTGTTAATTTTTAAAATTTTTTTCTTAAGACAGGGTCTCGCTATGCAGTTCAGGCTGGCCTTGAGCTCACTTTGTAGCCCAGGCTGGTCTTGAATTTACAACAATGCTCCTGCCTTAACCTCCTGAGTGCTGGGATTATAGGCATGTGCCACCATGCCCAGCAAACACTGTTAATTTTGATTACACAAAATAAATGGAAACAGAGCCTTTCATTGGATCCAAGAAAGAAAATTTTGGTAGAGATCAAACTGGAATCTTTGGTTGTCCTAAACTATCATGGATAATAGGCAATCTTAATTTGGAGGCACGAGCCACAGCATGGCCAGATTTTTCTTTTTCTTTTTACATTACAGGGGATTGAATCCAGGTCTTCTAGTTGAGCTACATCCTTAGTCACTTTTTAATTTTTAATTTGAAACAGGTTTTTTTTCAGTTTCTAAATTGCCCAGGTTGGGCTTAAGCTTGTGATCCTCAGCCCTTAGTCTCCCAGAATGCCGAAATTGTAGGTATACATCACATACTCATATATAGATATTAATATTCTCTTACATTCACATTATTTGTATGAATTTTGTGCATGAAAATCTTTACAAAATGCTTTCTGTACTTTAAAGTTTTGTTATTTGTCTAAGAGTAACTCACTGAAGTCATTATGGATAATTATTTTCTGGCAGTATGGTACCTAGGCAGGAATTTTGAGAAAGAGCACAATACATTTACAGACAACTTTCAATATGATATTTTTAGGAATAACAAATTTAACAGTGACAAAATGTAATGTATTGCAAATATTTAACCTAGTAATATATTAATTTTGATTTTGTGATTTTCTCTTAGACTTAAGAGCCAAAAAATATATTTTGCATCTGATTGTTGAAAAGAAAACATAGAGACTCTATGGTTATATTCAGGAGCCTATGGGTACAAATGACTGCATTTGGTACAGAGTACAAAAACAAGAGGAACCTCCAATATCTGTGTATATAATATAAAATAGAAGCATTCTCTACTCACTTCTTTCCTTCCACTGAGAATCATATAAGAGGTAAGAAACACAAAAAACATTCTGATTTCACCAGAATGACTGCCCAGTCTTCTGTTCTTGAGATTGGTTAGGGCTTCCAGTACTCAGAGGTAGGGCTGGATTTGGTGGGCACTGAGGAGCCCTGTCAAGAACAGGTGATAGCCATAAAAGTAAGGGTACCACAACCAAGAACAGCTTGGTCTTTCCTGATGAGTGTTTCCAACAAGGTAACTAGGGGCCCTTCTTCCAATATCTTTCTGTCAACTTCCCAGCCATTTTGATCCCTACTCTGATCTTCTGGACTCCAATCCTAGCTGTACCTCAGTAGCCCTTGCCAGTTGGAATATATACTTAGAATGTCCCACCTTTCTCTCATGGAATTATGTCCAATATGAATGTCTCCCTATAATCTCTGTACACTTTCGACAGAAGAGGTGGCTACTGCCCACCAAGGCTGCACAGTAAATCGCTTTTCTTCTTTTCATTTACCACAGGTAGAGACGAGAGAGGAAGGTTGTATCCTGATGCGTAAGGTTACTGTGTGGCCCAGTCTGTGCTGGGTTTGGGGACTTGGAATAGGATGATTCGAGCTGCTATATGAGAGAAATATAGAGCAAAGACTACATTCTGAGGAACTATATTCAGCTGGGGAGACACAGCGATTGGATACTACCACTAAGGATAGGAAAGTCCCAGAGTGCGTGACAGCCACAGCAATTAAGGATGGAAATGAAGGTGACTCCTTGGAAATTATGGTAATTAAACCATGCAGGGTGGCACCCTCTCAGCGTTGCCTGAGGCTGTTTATCTACCCTATTGAATCACTCGGCTTCTCCAAGTTTCCGTCTTGTACTAGCCTCTCCCCGTTTTCCCCCTCCCAGAAATATTGGCAAGCTTCTGTAGCCATCTGTGTTTCTTTACATTATCAAGGCCAGAGGTATATCTTCTCTGATAGATAATGGCCCTCAGTTAAGACTCGCAAAAGCTATTTTGCTTGATGTATTAGCGCCCTATTTTAGAATAATCCTATTCCCTTGATTCTTTAGTATTTACAATTTTTCTAAGTACCGATTATATTTTCTAAGTCAAAGTGGGGTAAAATTAGTGCATTGTATCCTGTTGTTGCTGCTTGCTGGAGTAGTCAGTCTTACATATTTGAACAATACCACCCCGGTGTAATTTTAAAAGGTAAGAGCTCAATTCTTCAAAAAACACTTAGATGGGCAGTGTGAGCTCTCTCTGAGGATTCGCACATTAGGAGTGCTTTACATATATCACACAAAAGGAAAAAGCATTTGAGGGGATCGTGGCTCATTCAAACTGAGAGCCAGACTCGATGAATGGTGGCAAATTGGCCCATCTCTGCCAGCTGCAACCTGTCGGCCAGGCGACATCCTCTATTAATGGGCTTGGAGTTTGGGGAGTAGTTGACAGGCCCTGGACTTACTCACTGGTGGAGGAATGCAAAAAAGTCAGACCCAATGAGAAATAGTTACCCTCCCCAGGGCTCCTAGATGATCCAGGCTATGTGTTTATGAAGCCGTCCTATTGCCACGTAGCAGCCCTCAGGGCTTTGCACAGACAGGACTGCTCTGGATTATCAAAAACCCAAGGGATAAAGAATTAGGGAGACTATGGTGAGTGGCAGCCTTAAGGGTTTGATAGTTTGGTACAGAGAGAAAGGAGTGTGAGCTGGTGTAGGCAGGGAAAGCTTCCTGGGGGTTACATGGGCCTAAAAGGCTGACCAGGATTTAGGGCAGAGGGCAGAGACAGAACTTGACCATGAGCCCCATGTGCTCTGATCCCAAGTACAGCCTTCGCCGGTTACAGAGAGCATCCCTTTGGGACATAGCTGCGGGTTCCTTCTGGTGCCACGCTTGTCACTTTGCTGAGTTTTCATCCAGGGGTCATAGACTGTGCCCTGCCCCCTCCCTTTTAAAATAATCTTAACTTTAAAAAAAGGCCAGTAAATGCACAGAGGACAATGTAACAAGTGCCTTTGTGCATGTCATCTCAAGCAAGAAAACAGCATTTTGGAATTTTTACAGATTTTATATAATAAGATGAATTTTACAGATAATATGGATTCTCCTACCCTCCTCTCCAGCCCTGTCCTCCCCATAGGCAGTAATTGTAATGAAATTAGTTAGTATCATTGTTTTTATAATTTTTAAGTGTGCATGTATCTTATTCAAGGACAACTTCTCTGTATTTTTTTTTTATTAGGAAGCAGGTGCTACCAGCATCAGACTCTATAATATAGAATCATCTCAGTGGAGGTAGGACAGAGGAAGCTGAGAATAGGGGTCCCTTGTTGTTTCTTGGGACATAAACCACATGCCTATTGGGACTGTAGTTGGAAGAAATCAAGTCATGGTACTTGGGTTGAATACTTCTTACTGCTTTCAGTAAAGTTATCCATGAAATAGATGGCTCAGGGCATTCCTGAAGCAACGAGGAAGAAGTCACCCATCTCTTAAGTCTTCACTTGACAAAAGGACTTTTGCCCTCAAGCTACTTTGAATTGTCTTAAGACAGAGGGCAATAGAACAAAGGACAGGGACTGAATCCTTGAAGACAAAGGTTCTCAGAATCAACACTTGCACATAGATAAGATTTTGATTGAGTCCGTGGAGTTCAGTGGAAACAGACAGACAGGAAACCCACTAAGAGAATTGTATTGGCAAAGAAACACCCAGGCTTCTGACAACAAGTGACTTGTCAGCCACTAAGGCAATGCCCAGTCCCTGATCTGCACCAAAAGTAGTGTGTCCCTGAAGCTGGTGGCCCCAGTGGGGAGTTACACTCCATAATACTTATTCCAGTTGTGGCCATAAGGAAGAAGAACGAGAAATTCTCCAAGAAAGGAGAACCTTTGTTCTCTGACAAAGGATTGTACATTAGCAGCACTAGAGTCCAGCAGACAATGATGTGTGCTGTGGACCGTGATTATCCAATTGCTGTGTGTGTATGCATGTGTGTTTTCCTGTTTTCTTTTCTGAAGGGAGCTTTCATTCAATTTTGGGTGTTTTGGAAATGGAGGTTGTATCTTAGCTCTTTGTCACTGGACCATAGTTGGAAGTGCTTGGACATTAGATAGAATTCAGGTGCCACCCCTACTAATGTCTTTCATTCCCTCCTTCCCCAATAGCATCTGGTCTCATGATACTGAAAATTATGCAGAATTTATGGACTGTGGGTACACCTTAGCAGTAAAGTATTTTCCTAGCATGAATGAGGACCTGAGTTCACTTGAGAGAGGGAGAGACAGGCAGACAGACAGACGGAGAGACAGAGACAGAGAGAGAATGAGAATTGCACACAGAGATCCTAGATCTGAACACAACTCAATGACATTTTGAGTGGCGAGAGTGATGCATGCATTTTTGTATAGGTGTGAGCATTTTCTGTCCTAAGAGTGTGGGTAGGCAGAGGGATGGATGGAGCACACATCACTTCTTGCTGCGAAGGGCTAGTCATTTGATACACAGCATTCATTCTCCTCTCTTGCAGTGTACCTTCCTGATCTGCAAAGCTGGAAAGTTAAAATTCAATTTCCAAGTCTCTTTTTCAGATGAGATTCTGGATGAGAGCTAAATTCTTCCAATTATATGTGTGTAATATGACATTTAGGGTGCAGTAGAGCCAGAAGGCTGAGGCAGGAGGGTTGCTGTTAGTTCGAGCCTCACCTGGGCCACACAGTGAGGTCAAGGCCAACCCGGACTGCCTGGTGAGACACTGTCTCAAAGAAAAGGAGGAAGAGAAAGAGAAGGAGAAGAAGAAGAAGATAGAGAAGGGGAAGGTGGAGGAGGAGGATAAAGAGAAAGAGAAAATAATAGTAGTGCAGCAGAACTCATTTTCTGGACTGTTTTTGGCTCTTCTAGCCAGCAAGCCTGGGGGGATGCTGCAATACAGTCTCTACTGTGCTGTGTGTGTGTGCACGTGCGTGCATGCGTGTGTGTGTGTGTGTGTGTGTGTGTGTGTGTGTGCACATGTGCGTGTGTGTGTGCCTGTGTGTAAGATATTTGCAAAGGTAATGACATTTGCACTGTGTGTACTGTCCATGCAGTTGTACTTCGGCAGTTGTTTCTGGACACAAACATCCTTATTGCTGGATCTGACCTATGGCTGTGTATTCTTGAGCTCCATAGCTTCCTGGTGACCTGCTGATTCTCTCTGCTTTCCCTTTTGTGCTACAGATGTTACCAACTGGACTGTGATGTCCTAGAAGCCATGCACAGAGCCTCAGTTTTGGCTTGCTTGCTCCTCCAGTCCTCCAAAGATTTCACAAGCAACTACTTCCCTTCTCAGCTGCTCAGAGAGGAGTTTGTTTGCTAGTTCCTGACTGACATGACCGCCTACACATCACATTTCCTCCCGGTTCTGTGCAGCACCCCCAATTTTGTCCCACAACTCAGCTCTCTCCCACATAAGTCAGTGATCTAAACAAATCCTGGCGATCTCCTGCCTGTTGTAACCAGTTTGAGAGAGAACTCTAACAATTCTAGACCTAGCCATGTCCAGAGGGGAAGTCTACTGAGTGATTGACCAAGCTAAGAGATCTTTGCATAATTGTACAGAGGTACAATAAAGAAGCAACCCTTTCTCCGTCACTGGGTGTTGTTGTAGATGTGTATGGTGCCTGAAATTGTGGCAGCCATATTGTGTCCAAAACAAGAATTAGATTGAGGAAAACTCAGGAATGAAACTAAGAAAAGAAAATACAGAGAAGCTTAAGTCCTGATGTATTTAAACTGCTGAACTAATATCTTGAAACTGCCCTACTTTGAGATTTCTTATTATGTTGAGGTACTAAATCTCTTCATCAGTGAAGCCATTTTTAGCTTGGGTTTCCTTCACTTGCATTTAAAGGATCCTAATTGATAGGCTACCTACAAATAATTGTATGTTTTATTACACATATATAGCCACAAACTATTTTATCCTTTGGAGTTTTTAAGACTTTACTTAAATGAAAGCATGTGGTTTGTAATGTTCTGCTATTGTGTTTGGCCATGCTGGAATGAACAGTCTTATAAAATGGCCTATAACATGCGTGAGTATGTGGATTTTTTATTTTGTTTTTGGCATTTAACTAGAGATGGGTCCACTGAGGTAAAGTATGCACACACTTCACATTTTGTGGATTTTGCCAAGTTTATTTCCAACGTGGTATGCCAATTTGTATTCCTACCAGCACTGCATGAGAGTTCCTATGGCTAGGCAGCCTTTCCAACACTCAAGAGTTTATTCTCTGTTAGTCTCATATATGTGAAATGATCTCTCATTGTGATTCTAATTAGTATTGCCTTAATTATAGTGAGAGCCTTTTAGAATATGTTTTTAGGGTTGAAGGGAGGGTAGGGGAAGGGGAAAATAGAATATGTTTTAGGACTACAGGTTTCTTCTTAAATGAATTATGTATTTCACTATTTCATTGTGTCTTAATTCTGCACAATAATTTTCGATTGTTATATATGATGTAAATGCCTTCCCCAGTCTACTGTGTGACTGTTGATTTGGTTTATGGTATCTTTTATGTCACAAAATTTTCCATTTTGATGTCACTGCTTCAGCCTTTTTCCTTTATGTTTTCCATTTTAATCATTTTTCTTGTTAGTAAGTGCTCACAGAGATTAAACAACACCCTACTGAACAACTTGTGGGTCACAAATGAAATTAAAGAAGAAGTTAAACAATATCTATAATTAAATGATAATGCCAATACAAAATTCTGGAACTTATGGGATGCAATGAAAGCAGTCCCAAGATGTAAATTTATAGCAGTGAATTCTCACATCAGGAAAACAGAATGAGTACAAATGAACAACATAATGTTGAACCCTCAAACTTCTAGAAAAACAAGAACAAGTCAAACACAAAGCATATATGAGGGAAGAGATCATAAAGGTATGAGCAGAAACTAATGCAAGGGAGACTAACAAAACAATACAAAGAATCAATAAATCAAAGAATTGGTTCTTTGAATGATTAAATAAATTTGATAAGCTCTTAGCCAAGTTTATCAAAAAAAGGAAAGAAAAGACTCAAATTCATGCATTGAGAAATGAAAAGGGTAAAATCACAACAGATCTTGCAGAAATACAAAAGATCATCAATACCTAGCTCAAGAACGTTTACACTGAGATGGAGAACACAGAATAGATGGACAGGTTCTTAAATACATATGAATTATCAAAGGTGAATCAAGAAGATATAAAAATTTTACATAACCCAACAGCAGTCAATGAAATAAAAAAAATGTAATTAAAAACTTTCCAACAGTGAAACTCCCAGGTCCTGACAGACTCACTGCTGAACTCTACATTAAATTTAGAGAAGATCTAATACCATTACTCCTCAAACTCTTTAATGGAATTGAAAGAGAAGCAATACTCCCAAAGTTATTTCTGGAAGCAAGTAGTGCCCTGATATCAAAACCAGAGATGGACCCAACCAAAAAAGAGAACTACAGGCCAATCTCTCTTATGAACATAGATGCAAAACTCCTCAATAAGATGCTGGCAAACAGAATGCAACAAATTATCAAGAAAATTATATACACTCTGACCAAGTAGGATTTACTCCAGGAATGCAAGGATGGTTCAACATAGACAAATCAATATATGTAATATACCATATTAACAGAGCCAACGATAAAAACCATATGATCATCTCAATAGATGCAGAAAAAGCATGTGACAAAGTCTAACACCCATTCATGATTTTAAAAACCCACAGAAAGTTGGAATGGATGGCCTTTATCTCAATCTAATGAAAGCCATGTATGACAAACCACCAGCCACATCATACTAGATAGTCAAAAACTGAAAGCTTTCACTCTAAAATCAGGAACAAGGTAAAGATGTCCACTATCACCACTCCTATTCAATATAGTTCTGGAAACATTAGCCAGAGCAACTAGACAAGAGAAAGAAACAAAAGAAATAAAGATAAGAAATGAAAAAGTTAAATTACCATTATTCAGGGCCAGGGATATAACTCAGTGGTGCAGAGCCTGCCTGGCAAGCACAAGGTCTTAAGCTCAATTCCCAGTACAAAAAAAAACCCTCAAAAATTGTCATTCTTTGGAGATGACATGATACTCTACATAGAAGATCCCAAAAGCTCCACCAAAAAAACTTCTAGATTTAATAACCAAATTCAGTTACATAGCTGGATACAAAGTCAACACTTAAAAATCAATAGAATTCCTGTATCACCAATAACAAACTCACTAAGAAAGAAATTAGGGAAACAACACCTTTCACACTAACATAAAAAAATGAAATACTTAGGAATCAATCTAACAAAGAAAGTAAAAGATCTTTACATTGAAAGCTACAGTAATCTGAAAAAGGAGATTGAAGAGGATATTGGAAAATGGAAAGATATCCCTCGCTCTTGGGGAGGAAGAACCAACATAGTGAAATGATTAGTCTCCCAAAATGTTATGCAGGTTTAATGCAATCCCAATAAAAATACCATTAGCATACCTCACAGAACTAGAGAAAACATTTCTAAAATTCATTTGGAACCAGAAGAGACCTAGAATAGCAAAAGCAATTCTACAATAAAGGCAAGGTAGGAGACATCACAATCCCTGACTTGAAATTATACTACAAACCTACTATGATAAAAACAGCATGATGCTGGCAAAAAAAAAAGAAAACAAACTGAAAATCAATGGGACAGATTAGAAGATGCAAAAACAACTTCAAACACATTCAGCTACCTTATCTTTGAGAAAGGGACCAAACACATTCATCGGAAGAAAGATTACCTTTTTAATAAATAGTGCTGAGAAAACTGGCTTTCCATAAACTGAAAACTAAAACTAGATTCATGTCTATCACCATGCACTAAACTAAAATCAAAATGGATAAAATATCTAAATATTAAAACAGAAATGCTAAATGTGCTGGAAGAGAGAATAGGCCAAACCCTTAAAGACATAGGCGTAGGCAAAGACTTTATGAACAATATCCTGATTGTACAGGAAACAGCACAAAGAATCAACAACTTGGACTTCATCTTATTAAAAATTTTTGCAAAGCAAAAGAAAGCACCAAGAGAGTAGCAAAAAAACCCAAAGAGTGGGAAAGCATTTTAGCCAATTGCTCCTCAGACAGAACCTATAAAGAACTTTTAAAAATCAGACCTCACAAATTTAAAGACCCAGTCCAAAATAGGCATCTGAGATGAATATACATTTATCACATGAAGAAGTATGTATGGCAATTAAATATGGGAAAAAATGTTCAACATCACTGGTCACTCAAGAGATGCAAATTAAAACAAGTTGAGATTTCACCTCACTCCAGAAAAAAATGGCTGTTACCAAGAAATCAAACAGTAACAAATGCTGACAGGGCTATGAGAGAAAAAGAACTCTTCTCCACTGTTGGTGGGAGTGTAGACAAGTAACCACTGTGGAAATCAGTATGGAAATCCCTAAAAAATAATTAAGACTAGAGGTCTCATTCGACCGAGATATTTCCCTTCTTGGTATCTTCCCAAAAGAGTTAAAAGCCTCATACCACGTCAACATATGCACACCCATGTGTATAGTGGCACTGTTGTAATAGCTCAATCTTGGAAACAACCCAAATGTCCATCAACCAATGAATGGATAAAAAAGATGTGTTTTTTTTACTACAATGCAGTACTACTCAGCCATAAAGAAGTTACCATTACATTAGCATTCCCCAAAATGAAATATTTAGGGATAAATCTAACAAAACATGCATATGCTCCATTTGAGGAAAACTAAAATTCTGACAAGAAACAAAAGAAGAGCTAAATAAATGGAGAGACAATTTGTGTTCACGGGTAGAAAGAAAAGCTTCTTTATGGCTGAGTAGTACTTGAGATATTTATAGCTAAATGGATGCGTTTATGACCACACGTTTATGTGAAATAAATTGGACACACACGTGTAAATATCACATTGTCTTTCTGGTGTGAGAAAGTGAATGTAAACCAGAACCTAAATGTATAACAGATATTGTGAAATAGGAAGAAATTGCTCAAAAGGGAAGGGAAACTAGGGAAAGGGAAGGGAGAAAGGAAGAAAGGGAAAAGAAAAAAGGAGAAAAGACTGATAAAATGGAAACAGCTTTGTACACAAGGCGAAGGGCTGAAGAGAAAGAAGGGGAATGGGAAAGAAAAGGAATCAAGATACAGCATGTACAGGTGCAAATTCCCCATGATGAACGTGATCAAACTGTACTAATAAACTTAATAAAAATTAGTACATCTGTGCATATTTGTTATATTCATTGTGGGAAGTAGGCGTATGTACATAACAATTCCTCCCTGTGCTGTGTGTGTGCGTGTGTTTAAAAAAAAATAACTCCTCAGTTTGGGGCTAAAATCTGTTTTCTTATGCTTTCTTCAAATAGTATGAAGTTTTTATTTTAAATTTATAATCCTTTATTTAGAGAAGTTTTGTGTTTATGGCAAAATTGAGGACAAGGTACAGAGATGCCTTTCTTTGGTGTTGAATATAAAAAGTCATAGCCAAATCCAAGATCATTTAAGTTTTCTCTTTTGTTAGCTTTAGGAGTTTTATAATTCTATGTTTTAATTTAGGCTTATGATTCATTTTGAATTCATTTTAGTCTTTTTATTTTATTATTATTTCTTGAAGCTGTGGCAGTGGAACCAAAGGCATTGCACTGCTAGCAAACACTGCCACTGAGCCACATTCCTAGGCTCTTGAGTTGGTTTCTGTGATGGGTAGTTAACAGAGACCTAGTTATTCCAGCATCATTTCTTTAAAAGGGTGATCTTTTCTCCATTGAACTGCCTTTGGTCTTTTATCAAATATTTCTTGACTACATGGGTCTCTTTCTGGGCTCTCTGCTATGTTCTATTCTACATTTTTTGTACCAAGACTCAAACTCAGCACCTTGCACTTGTCAGGCAGGTGCTTGTGTCGCTGAGCTATATCCCCAGCCCCTCTGTTCTGTTCTAGTGATCTATTTGTTCGTTATCTTTTGATAACAATTCCCTCTCTCTTGGTTATGATAGTAGTGTCAATCCTCTGACTTTTCTACCTCAGTGATGGAGTTTATTATTTTGTGCTCTTTCTTCTTCATAGAAATTTAAGAATTAGTTTGTCAATATCCATAAAATAACTTGGTGAGATTTGATTGGGATTATGTTGAATCTACAGATCAAACTGGGAAAAACTAACATCTCAACTTTATTTAGTCTTTCTATCCACAAACACAAATTTTCTCTCCATTTATTCAGCTTTTCTTTTGTTTTTTTGTCAGAATTTTAGTTTTCCTCAAATGGAGCTTATACATGTTTGGCTAGATTTATCCCTAAATATTTCATTTTGGGGAATGCTAATGTAAATGGTAAAGTATTTTTAATTTCAAATGCCATTTGTTCATTACTAGTAGAAAAACAATTGACATTTGTATATTAATTTTGTACCCTGAAACTTTGTTGTAATCACTTATTACTTTCAGAATTTTCTTTCTTTCTGCAATGCAGAAGTCAAACCCAAGTCTTTGTTCAGGTTACCCAAGCTCTCTACCACTGAGTTATACTCCTAGCCCTCAGGATTTAAAAACAAAACAACTCTTTTATATTTTCCATGCAGACAATCACATCATCTGCAAACACAGATGGTTTTATTTTTTCCTTCTCCATGTGTATTTTTATTTCCTTTTCTTGTCTTATTGTGTGTGCTAGTATGATGTTGTAGTGATGAGCAGAAGCGTCCTTGCCTTGCTCTTGATCTCAGCAGCAAAGTTTCAGGGTTCTCATGACTGACTAGGGTGTTAGCTGCGGGTTATTACTGCAGGTAGCAGTGGAGTGTTATGCAATGCCCCTCTTTACCCTTGTTGATGCTCCTCACCCTGAAGCCTGCTCTGAAATTTACATCACCACACGTACTTTCTTTAGTGTTAGCATAGTATGTCTTTCTCCATCCATTTAATTTTTTTCTATCTGTGCCAATTTATATTTAAAGTAGGTTTCTAAGCAACATATAACTGGGTCTTTTTTTATGCACTCTGTCTTTTAATTAGTGCATTTAGACCACTGATATTTCTGTTAACTGACTTTTTCACCACTAGCATTTCTGTTTTATTCTTTCTTATTATTTTAGTTCCTTTCCTTATTATCCATCTGTTGTCACTGATTGTCTACATTTGCCATTAAAGACCTGAATGTACTCATCATATATTTAAGAAATTCATAGCCTCAAAAATCCTGCATTCCTGCAATATCTGACTCTGGTCCTAATGCTGTTCTGTCTCTTCAAACTGTGTTTTGTGCCTTTAGTAGGCCAGTAATTTATTTTTTTTACAGGTGGACAGGCAGTCCTAGGTAAGAGGAACTATTGTAAACAGGCCTTTAATAAGTAGTGGTCAAATGTGGGAGAGGGCATGTTCTCTAGACCTATGACCAGGTCCCAGCTTTCTGGTGAGTCTCATACCCTGGACTGGGAACTTTGCCACAGCTTCTCAGTGCTTTTCTCCCCATAGGCTGGATGGCTCAAGAGGACTGGAGTTGTGTATTCTCCTTTCCAGGTGTGCAACTCTAGAGGTGACCTCAGTTGAGCTGTCCTTGTCCCCAGGAGTTTAGGCTGTGGGGAAGTTGTTGCTCCAGAGGACAGGCCTTGTTAAGAACAGAGTGCTCTGTGTTCTGCAGCCTGGTTCCTTTTCCTCTGCCCCTGCAGGCACACTAAGGATTTTTCTCTACTATAAACCATGAGGGCCTGGCAGAACTCCTGGAGGTAGAAGTTGAAAAGTGTGGGAATCTCCCTCCCCCAGTGACTGCGTTCCTGAGACATTTTCTCTCTCAGATTTGTCCGCACTGAGTGCCCAGTAATTTGTCACTACCATCTAGGTGTCCGCCCCTGGTACTGATTCCCACAGGACCAGTTTCTGCTCAAGTAAGTGCTTTTCTGTCTGCCTTGCCATTTAAAAAATATTCACTCATTCATTTTTCTAATTGTTGTGCTGGGGTTAGAACCCAGGCCTCTACCACGGAACTACACCCCCAGCCCTCTCTGCCCAGTCTTGCAGGCAGCAGATATGCTCCTACTTCTCTGACAAACCTAAGAAGAGTTGGGGATTTGCCACTGTATTCATTTAGCTTTTACGTGATGTCAGGACGGAGTGAAGACTTCCAATCTCCTACTGTACTGGACCTTCAGAAACAGAGGCCTAAAGTTCTGTTTTTCATGCACCCCTGGAGCTTAACTGTGTATGTAATGTTAACACAGGTGTTACATTTCACTTATTTTACTTTTATATGGCTCAGTAAGTGGCACAACACCAGTGATGACGTCGTTCATTCTTCTCCGCCTGTTTCCAGCGTCACCTCTGTAACGTTATAATCCTTCATGTCACTGAACTCGCGTCTGAGCTTTCTGTTCTGGCCCTTTGTTCTTTGCTTTGCTTTCTCTTCATTATTCTACTTTTACAATAATTGCTCCAGGTTAATATGCTGCAAATGATTTACTGAAAGCCAATTTTTTCATTTTAACAGTTGAGATCTAATTGATACATCACAAAACTCACCGATTGCAGGAATGCAATTCAACGGCTTTAGTAGATTTATCAAATCGTACAGTCACCATAATACAGTTTTAGAACATTTCCGTCTTTCTGTAAAGTTTTTATGCCCTCCTACATTTAATCCTCACACTTCTCGCCTCTCCCCAGCTTTTAACAGCAACTGATCTATTCTATATCTCTTTAAAGTGGCATTTTGATACAAATTATATAAATGAATTTTTTAAAAATATGCATTTATTCGTCAACAGGAATCTGTATTTATTCAAAGACAGTCATTTTTTGGTGCCAGGAATCGAACTCAGAACCTTGCGCTTACCAGGCAGGCACTGTGCTGCTGAGCTATATCCTTGGCCCTATAAGTGGAATTTATAATATACAGTATTTTGCATCTATAAAAAGAAATTTGTAAGCCAACCCACCATTTGCTAAACTCATATTTACCACCTTATCAAAAAGATTAAGAAATAGCTTTCTTAAATACATTAAAGTATGACAATATTCTTCTCGTTTTATAAATTGTATTTGTTCTTGGCAACATGTGAACAAATACTTTATTTGTCAAATGCTGTTATCAAGAACTAACTCATATATATATATAGATATAGATATACTTGATCTTGCATTAATTGCTTAGTTGCTCATAAGAATATGTAGTAAAACTGTTTTATTATGAAGTCATTAGTTATATCCATGAAGAATTTCTTCAAAATATATATTATTGAATATATCCTTGACTATATTTATTATGGTGACTATATACTTGCTTAGAAGTCTAACTAAAGAATACTTAAAAGTCAAGAATATTTCTTAAAACACATTTATGGTTATTTAGTACATCTCATAAATTATTTGAATCAGTCATTTATGGAATTCATCCTTCAACAAATTGACCTCTGGTCAACTAACTTTTGGAAATGGATCATTCATTGAATCAGCCATTTTACAAACCAATGTTTAGTGAATCTGGCCAACTTCATAAGATGTCTTTTTAAAAAATTTTGGTACTGGAAATCGAACTCAGGACCTTGCACCTGCCAGGCAGGCACTGTACTGCTGAGCTATATCCCCAGCCTCATAATATGTCTTGCTAGATTATGGAGCAAAGCTTTTACTTTTCTTCTTATGATTTATCTTGGTCACTTACACATTTATACTTTTGAACGTTAGAATCATAGTGTGTTGAAAGAAATCCTGTTAGAACTTTGGAGTAGCATCAGCATGAAATAATGCATATGTGATGATGCATGCCTGTAATCCCAGCACTTGGGAGGTTGAGGCAGGAGGATCACTTTATTTTTTTAAATGTATTTCTTTATTATTGTTATTATTGGATCTTTTATGTATGTGGTGCTGGGAATTGAACTCAGGGCCTTGTGCATGCAAGGCAAGAGCTGTACCACTGAGCCACATCCCCAGCCAGGAGGATCACTTTACATCAGAAATAAATCAAGCCTGGCTCTTGGGAGGGTGCTGGAGGTTTGATCTAGGGACACTCTATCAGCCCTTTAAAAGGAAAGTTTTATTTTGAGACAGGATCTCATTAAGTTGCTGAGGCCGGCCTTGCACTTGTGACCTGCCTGCCTTAACCTCCCAAGCAACTGAGATTACAAGTGTGTACCACCATGCCAGAAAGGGCTGGTTGAACTTTCTTGATCACTGTTAATAGTATTGACCAGAAGTACTTCCCAGGGCAGTGAGACAACAGATTAATATTATTTTAATAGAATGTGATAGTTCTCTTAACCAGGTGGAAAATAAATCTATGAGAGAATCAGCATTCAGTAGATGTCTGAGTGTAAGTTAATGTGGGGGTCCAGCTGGGAAGCTGAACACTTGCCTAGCATGCACAGACCCTGGGTATCATCCTCAGCACCGTCAAAGTATGATGTTGCTTCTAAACATGGGCGGGAGTAAATGGAAGAAATGACAGCAAAAAATCAAGGAAGACATGTTCAAGACCTGGGTCATTTAAATCATTTAAAATGCTAATGAATGATAACATAGACCAAAACAAAAAGACTTGAGTAAAAGAATTAAAGAAACCATCTTCTCGCATGGAAAGACTCAACATCATAAAAATGACCACAGCGTAGCCACCAAGCAAGAGCATAGTGACGGCAAGTAAGGCAAAGATAGGCTGATTGGCGCTGGCATTCTTTTTTTTTTTTTTTTTTTTTGGCGGTACTGGGGATCGAACTCAGGACCCTGCACCTGCTAGGCAGGCGCTTATTCCACTGAGCTATATCCCCAGCCCGGCACTGGCATTCTTGATCTCTGGTTTTTAAGATTGATTATTTTCTAGCTAGGATCTTATTTTCAGGGGAAGGGGATATCACTTATAAAAGTGATAAGGGAAACTGGACCATCCAAATATTAAAATACATTATCATTTCAGCATGGGGACTCATACCTGTAATCCTAGCACTGAAGGAGGCTAGGCAGGAGGATCATGAGTTCAAGTCCTGCCAGTGCAACTAGGTAAGACTTTGTCTCAAAATTTAAAAATAAATAGGGGTAAGATGTATCTGAGCGATAGAGTGCCCTTGGGTTCTATCATAAATAAATACAATAAAACAACAAAAGTAAAGCAGTCTTGTATTGGCACATGAACAGATTAATTTACACAAGTATATACATGAATATTTATTGAAACATTATTTGTAACATCAAAAATGGGAAACAACTCAAATGTTCATCACTATGACATTGTTTGAATAGATCATTTTTCTTAAATGTAATGCTATGGAACAATACTCAAGATCTATGGGTAAATGAAAAAGGCAAATTGTATTATATTCAACAACACAACTAAACCTTAAAAATACAAAATTGACCAAAAAATTAAAAAGGAAGACAGAAAATACATATGGTATGATTCCATGAATATAAAATTTTAAAACAAAGCAACACTGAACTTTATTCCTTTCAGATACATTTCAGAGGAGGCAAAACGGTGAAAATCACAAACTTTAAGATAATGGCTCCCTCTGCAAAAAGAGAGGGCGGCCCGGGGAATGAAGGGGTCAGGAAGTTCCGAGCATTAGCAACTTCCAGCTGCTTGCTTGTGTGCCAGTTACATAATATGCACCTTGCAGTTACAAACTAACCTCTACATGCATTTTCTATGCGCGTGCTGCTTCTCCGCCTAAGGATGGAGTGTGATACTCTTCACTTTCAAAAATAAAAGGCACCTCTGTGCTCCCATAGGCAGAGAAATAATTGAAAGGACAGTACAAGACTGACAGTCACATGTGCCTGTGGGGAACTGAGCTGCCTGATGACAGAGATCTCCCTACTGCTTTCCCTTCTGTACCCCTTAGCACCTTTCACATGTTTAGCGTGTGCATCTGCTACCTTTTCCAAAGGGGTTTTAGGGCACTGGATAAGCTGCAGTGATGCTCCTCATAAAGATAGGTCTCCAAGTTCACTTTATGTATTTATTTACTTTGGTACTGGAATTGAACTCATGACCTCATGCTTGCCAGGCTCAAATTTTTTTAAATGAACTTTTACAGAAAGAACATGAAAAGTAAGAACACTGATTCTGCGGGAAAATAACCATAAAACTAATCAACCTGCTGGTAGAGTATGACAGGGAATAAAATTTACTCTAGCAAAGAAAGTAGTTTCATGTAGGATATGAACAGCTCAAGGAACCATTGTCTTAAAGAAACAGACTCTAGCTGAGTCTTCAGAGATGATTACCAAAGCCATCCTGAATTGGGCCATGTCTTAGTTATTTTTCTCATCGCTGAGACAAAATATCCAACACCCAAAGATGAAGAGGGAAAGGTTTATTAGCCCATAGTTTGTGGAGGTTTCAGTCCATCCTTGGCTGGCTCCAAAGCTGCATGGCATAGCAGACAGGTGTCACAGAGGAGAAACATTCATGGGGGACGCATGTAGCAAAGCAACAAGCGACCTTAACATTGTCTTTCTGCCGCTTTTATACTCTATGTAGGCTACTGGGACTAGGGCAGTGCCTGACCAATTTAGTAATCACACACCCTTCATCCCAGCATAGCACCACGAATCAGTCACACACTCTAGATCCAGCCACCCCTGAAAAAGCTCCACGTATGCCACACGAGGCATTGGGAGGACATCTAGACACAGCCATAACAGGCTACCAAGGTAACTGCTGCCTGTATGATCTGGAGCCACCATGATCAGGAAACTGCAGCTATGACCTTTATTCCTCAGGCCATATACCCTGGAGGCAAAGAACTGTGCCCTGAGACCCTGCTAATGTCACCAAAGAAGGTAAATCCTCACAACTGTGCTAGGCAGGTTGACACATTTGATACATGGCTTGACCTCACCCTTTATCTAGATTTTACCAAGTGCATTCTATGGGCAGAACTAGATCATACTGAGAAGCCTAGATGCAAAAGAATCTGAAAAACACAACATACGTCCATATATAATATGTATTATTTAATATTCTATGCATAGTCACTACCTCTGTGTATAGCAATTTTGGGGGAGGTTTGAGACAGGGTCTCACTATGAAGTTCAGGCTGGCCTTGAACTCACTTTGTAGGCCAGGCTGGTCTTGAACTCACAACAATCCTCCTGCCTCAGCCTCCTGAGTACTGGGATTATAGGGGTGTGCCACCACACTTCACTTGTACAGCAATTTCGTAATGTCTAATAAAGTTGAAATTGTACCCACCCTAAGACAGAAAATTTCACTTCAAAGTAATAATCTTAAACTCTCACACATTTATACAAGTAACTATACACATGCAAGTTTATTCTAACAGCATTGTGACAGTGGAAAATTGGAAACAATTATCGACAGGAAAACAGATTTTGACATTTATTCAATGGATACTATATCGTAATTAAAAGCATGAACTAGAGCTATCTGCTCTACAATAAGTAACTGCCAACATAGCAATACTGAAGAAAAGCTGTAGAGTCACACATTTATCATTTACATAAGATTTTTTAAACCACAAAGCAATACTGTATTAGTTATAGAGACATGCATAATCACATGGATGGATATGACAAATGGTAAATTCAGATTAGTGGTTGCTGCCAGAGAAAGATTTGGGATTAGAGAGAAGTACACAGGGTTTTAACTGCTCTGCAATACTTTATATATTTATAAAAAAAAATCTGAGGCAAGCATGGACAAATGTTAACATGAAATGATGCGGAATAGATACACTGACGAATGTACTGTTGTGTTGTACAACTGTCCATATGATCTAAATATTTCAGAACAACAATTTTAAATTGGTGTGTGTTATAATAATAAAAGTAGGTGGCTTCCAAGTTACAAACAAAATAAGTCAAGATAAAGGAAATGTCACCAATTCAACAGAAAAAAGAAAACACACACACACAAAAAAAGGATGGGGGAAAGACACAGCAGAAATAACTGCATGTCAATAATGATCATGGGTAATTTAAACTCAATTACAAAATGTCTATTAAATTAGGTTTTTAAAATCCAAGTAGATGCTGAGTACAATCCAGACCAAAATGATAGATATATTGAAACTAAATGAATGTCAAAATGTATACAAGGCAATGCTAGTTAAAATAATCGTATCAGACAAAATGTAGTTTAAGGCAAGAAGCATCAATAAAGATGGGGTGGGGTGTGGTGGTTCATGCTTGTAATAGCAGCACTCTGGAGGCTGAGGCAGGAGGATTGCTGTGAGTTTGAGGCCAGACTGGACTACATACTGGGACTCTGTCTCAAAAAACCAAAAAGAGAGAGGGAGAGAGGATACAGCATTGAGAATTTACACGTGAGAATTTACACATAAGTTGCCAGCTGAACATCTGTAATCCAGAACACTTGGGACCAGAAATGTTTACGACTTCAGATTTGGCAATTTTTACATACACATAATGAGGTGTCTTGGGGTTGACACCCATGTCTAAGAATGGAATTCGTTTGTTTCATATACACCTTATGCATGTAGACTGAAAGCAATTGTACACAGATATGTTTAGTGCACCTGCACCTTGAGTGTGACCCATCACATGAAGTCAGATGTGAAATTTTCCACTTGTGGGCATTGTGTTGCTATTTTAAACATTTTGGATTTTGGAGCATTCCAGATTTTAGATCAGGGATTAGAGGTGCTAAATTTGCATGGTTATCATAGAATTGTATGTGTCCCATAAGATGGCCTCAACACATAAAATGAAAAATGGAAAATTATAAGAAAAAAATGAATCTAATATTATAATGGGAGATTTTAATAAATGTCTATCAGATTAGTAGATTAAGCAGCAAGTGGAATATATAGGCAGTATTGGGTAGCCAAAGAGGGCATAACTACCAATGCAATAGCATTTTAAAACCATAGAATAATCCATAGCCAACTTTATGCCATGAAATTTGAAAACTTCTATCAATAGAAAATCATCCAAACTGCTGTAAGAAATTCAAATGAGGGCACACATACCTACAATCCCATCACTCTGGGAGACTGAGGCAGGAATATTACAAATTTGAGCCCAAATTTAGTGAGATTCTGTCTCACAATAAAATTTAAAAGGGCTGAGATGTAGCTCAGTGTGGAGGCTCTGGGTTCAGCTCCTCAATACTGCTCTGAAAAAACTCATAGACAGGCTGGGATACAGCTCAGCAGCACGGTGCCCGCCTGGCAAGTATGAGGTAGTGAGTTTGATTTCTGGTAAAAAAAAAAAAAATCTTCATAGAAATATTTAAACATCCTGTAAAAATTAAATGTTCAGTAAGGTGGTTCTATAGATGTTTGTCAGCTTATGTTACTTGCCAGATGTAAAGAGGTGTCCTATTCCTACTTAGATCAGTCCTTCATTTTCTTTACTGATAGAAGAATATTCTTTTCATTGGATATATTCTGTGTCTACCTAGATCATGCTTTTCCTTCTTAGTCTTGTAAATAGTCCATTACATGGACCTATCTTCTCCTGGTGAGTGATGCAAAGACTCTTGGGATAAATCTTCTTGGAGAAGGTGTATTATGGGTTCTTAACAATTCTGAATTTAATCAGATTTAGTACTTTGCATGTAAGTCAAGAACAAGACACGGATCGCCTGTATTGCCCTTTTTCACAGCATTCTACTGGAAGTCCTCGGGTACACAGCAACACTAGGGGAAAAAGTAGCTATAAAGAAGAAAATAACATTATTTGTATACAACATAATCATCTACAGAGCAAATCTAATAACCAAACTCTCAGTGAGAACTAATCAGACCACTGGGCCAACATACAAAGTCATCAGCACTTCTAGAAACAACTAACTACTTCCTTAGTCAATCTATTTTTAAAGACAGGGTCCTGCTATGTAGTTCAGCCCGGCCTTGCACTCACTATGTAGCCCAGACTGGCCTTTAACTTAATGAAACTACTTCTGCCAACCACTTTGGCTTTTGCTCCAATAAGTTGGAGAGAATTGGGGATATAGGGAAAACTCTCCCCGAAGGTGGGGTCACAGAGACTCCTGTGACAGAAGGAGACAGGTGCTATGGTGTGAGCCACACCCTCTCAGCTGTCCACCTTGAAAGTTAACTGCCACTGCTGTGGACCCACTTAAGAGGTAAGTGGGTCATGGGGGGCACTGCCTTCATGAATTGACCAGTGGCACCATCTTGGGCCGGGGTTAGTCATCACAGGAGTGGCTTCGTTATGAAGGCAAGCCCTGTCTCACTTGCTTCTCACCATATGGTCCTGAGGGCCATGTTAGGCACACCCAGAAGCCCCTCACCTGAAGCAGCCCCGTGATGCAGGATTTCCACGCCTACAGAACTGTGACCCAAGTAGACTTCTGTTGTCAGTCATTTTGCTGTTACGGCAACAGAAAACCAAGAAAGACAGCAGGGGCGGGGAGTAATGGATGGGGATTCCAAAGAGAATCCCACAGATTCCTCTTCATGGCCAAAGCCGGCATGGACAGTCCCAGCACTGGAGGCTTCAGCTATCACTCCTCCTCTAGCGTCTCACCCATTCTGTGTATCTCTTTCCCACTCTCTGGGGGACTGGGAAGCTGCTTAGCTAGTGAAGACAGGGAAGAATAAGGGAGGGAACACTGCCTTTCCTTTCCGGGTAGGGCAGTGTAAGTTTGCCGTATTTTTTGTCTCTTCGCTGTTAATAACATACCAACCTATTTCTATTTATCACCACTTTGCCTACATTACAGAGCCCCCTCGCCCTCCCCCCAGTCATCACGGGAGCGTTAGAGTCGCCCTCTTCTCTCCGTAACCTTTCCTTCCAGGATAGTTTATTTTCAAGAGGAAACATTTGATAAAGCTCAGAGTAATTTTAAATACATGATTTGCCATGTTAACACTTGTCACTTATCGCGTGCACTTCGGTGCGACCTCCCTGCCTCTCTGTTAACCTTCTGAGGCGCTGTTAACGCAAGCCATTTGCAGTTGCCCTGTGAAAACTCTGCATTTAAATTGCTTTTCCTCCCTTCCCCAAATTTTCCATAACTATAAATAAATTTAATTACCATTCCAAGAAGTGTAAGCAAATCTTCTATTACATTTTTAATCTTTTATCTCCTTCTTGTCCCTCCACCGAACATACAATTTATCAGGCAGCTACCCTGATTCTAGTGGCACTCGCCCCTCTTTGCTCCCCTCCCACAAATAAAGACCTGAATCTGTTTTCTCTTCTGTCCAGCTGGGTTTCCTGTGCCACTCCAGGGCCTACCCTGCAGACCTGGGTCTCTCTGGGAAGGAGACAGTGCGTAAGTGGTCTCAAAAAATCCCTTTGTGTGCTTCGCGCCCCTGGCAGCTGAGGGGGCACACCAAAGTGGGGTCCTTCCCACGCCTGAAGTGCAGATTGCACTCACCGTGAGGTTGGGTCCAACTCTCACCTTGAAAAGGCGTGCTAATAACAGTGCACCTTGAAGGCTTTGCTCTTTCCAAGGCAATGTTTGATGTACTCCTTGGTTTGTTCTTAGTAAAAAGTCTCCATGATATAAGAAGAGTAGCTTTTCTAACCCCCTTGGTGCAGATGAGGAAATTAAGGCCCATCTCACACACACACACACACACACACACACACACACACACACACCTCAACCTCTCAAATGGTCTCTGACTCACAGCCTCTCCCCTTTTCAGGGGACCCTGCTTCTCCTTCCTGAGTCACAACAGAAGCTCCTCTGTGGTGACGGCAGTGGCTCTAGGCCAGAGCTGCTAGACCCCATTCCCAGAAGAGCTGTGAGCAAAGCACGGGGCTCTGGTCTCTGCCTGGTCTCTGGAGCAGTGCATCCCTACAATCCTTCTCTTGGTTTACTCTCAGATGTCCAGCCAGAGGATAAGGGGTTCTGGCTTGCTATGTTCTTCCCACCTAGGCTGTACCTAAGCCTCAGTTCCTCCCTTGAGCCCATGGAGGGCCGGCCCCAATCACTGATGCCTGGCCCTGGCTTTTGGGCCCTGCTAGAACTGCATGGGGGGAACAGCAGAAAGCTGGGCATGCTGCTCAGATGGGAGCAGAATGATTCAAGCAAGAGAAAGCCTCTGGACCAATGAGGATTTGCCCTTTGGGGCTGGGGTCAGAGTGGGCTTCCCCCCGAAGCTAAGGATGTACAGGGCACAGTGCACACCTGAACACAGTCATCTCGTGTTAGGAGGGCGAGAAGGTAGAGGGGCTGCTCGCCTGCGGCGAATTTGTAAAAGAATACATAACAAGGTCATTTATAAGTCACGCTCACCGTGATCCAGGCACAGTCTCTAAAACACATATCTTTGTACCTGCCAGGTTAAGCTATTTTAGGTTTCTTTTAAAATATATGATAGCCAGGCATGGAGGTGCACATCTGTAATCCCAGCACTCTGAAGGCTGAGGCAGCAGGATCATTGCAAGTTCGAGGCCAGCCTGGGCTATAAAGTGAGCTCAAGGCCAGTGTGAGCTGCATAGTGAGACCCTGTCTCAAAAAAACAAAAGATGTTACAACAAGGTCTCTTCTATAGTTCACTTGGCACAATCACCTTCTCATAACAACTTAAAAATATACAAGTATCTGGGGTTCCCGTTGCGATCTTAGTAATAAAGCGCCAAATTTCTTTTTCAGTGGAGACAATAGCGGGAAAGGGAAGAAGGGAAGAGGTGCTGGATGGAGACATGACCGTGGGACAAAAGGGCCTGAGGAGGACTTCGAGGCTGCTTCCATTTTGTTCCGCCGCCATCACACAGGAGCAGAGCAGACTGGGAGACTTGGAATCAAAGCCACAGACTCAGGTCCAAGCCTGCCTGGGCAAAATACGAGCCACTTGACCTTGAGCAAGTGACTTAAATCTTTTTGCACCTCAAGTTCACTACTATGAAAGGGACATGAAAGCCGAGTGTGCCATGACACGTGTGAGGAGCTGATTCCTCCTGGACCCCATCCTGCCTCTCACCACCCTCGAGCCGCGGGACCTCCTGGCACGTGACACCTGAGACATCCCTTCCTAGCTCTCCACCCTTGTCCTGTACCAACATCTGCACCTGCACCCCAGGGGGGCTTCCGGTCTCGGATTGTCAGCACCCCCAATTCATTTGCCCTGTGGCTTTGCAAGAGGCTCTTCAGAACCCCTGACCATGCTGTCCCTCGCTGCGGGCAGAGTCAGAGCTCTGTCTGCTTCTCTAGCTTGTTGGCCACGCCCCTCTGCTTGTTCCCAGTCCCCACCCCTTGGGATGAAGACTGTTTTCATCCCGCTGTCCCCACCCCTTGGGATGCGCCACACTCTTTCTCACCCTCTTCCCTTCATCTCAGATGCTGTCGCTCTTGTTCAGGTGAATACGTCCTCTTATTAGTGGAGTGTGGGTCCCCTGGCTTCAGATTCTAACCTCAGTGCTGGCACTAACCAGCCTGGAGACCTTGGGCATGGACCTTTACTTCTCTGAGCCTTGAGTTCCTGGTGGGACTGAAGCTGCTTACAGGGCTGTAAGAATTAGACCACACTGGAAGAAAGTGCCGAGGATGGTGGCCTGCTTCTAGTAAATTCTCTAAAAAGATAGTCATTGTCAGCACATATATCCAGTTCAAGCATCATTTCCTCTGGGGCAACTTTTCAAGCGTCTTGACTAGAACAGTCCCTTCCTCCCTACATATAGCCCTGTTCCACTATCTGTGACATATTTTCTACACTCATTTCTACATTCATCTTCACTCCCATGAGCTCTGAGCTACTGGAGAGCAGAAACCCTACGTATTAACTTTGAATTTTCAGTGTTTCGCCCAGTGTGTTTCACAGGACAACCATTGACCTGCGTGTGTGTGTGCACCCTGGACCACTGAGCAAGATGTCAACAGCTGTAAGCTTCTTCAGAGAGACCACAGAATCAGGGCTACATATGGAGATGAGATCCCAGTCAGTATGACAGCCCTGACTTCCAGCAGCCTGTGTCCCCTGGGTAACTTAGTTAGGTCCCCCAATTGCCTGAGTGACCCATTGTCCTCCCTCTCCACTCCCACCCAAGACTGGAAGAGAACTTCTTTACACACGCACTTCAATACCCAATTGGCTTTTCCCTCTCTCCTTTTCTCTGGTGAACAAGTGGCCTGCAGGGCCACGATATGTCTGAGATATCTTCCAAGTCAATTTGTCAGTCTCATTTTCAGATGAGCAAGTGCTCTGTGCATGGCGAGGCCTACAGAAAGGTTTCTGTGATGGAGGGGGCTGTAGGATCCAGCTGTAGTGAGCTGGGGTCGCATTGCTAGCTGGGTTCCTGAAAACAGTCTTCATGTCCAGAACTTTCTTTTTCCCTGAGCCTGTGGACAAGATGAGACCGAAAGCCTGGTTTACCTCCACTCCTCCCCGCAAGCCCACTCCATTTTTGTATTGCTCCGAGGTTAATAGCCATGTCGTGTGGGGTCATAGAAGACATCTGTGTCTCAGATAATATGCTTACAGTGATTACCACACATAATTGACTGACCTTCCCTCATTCTTTCCCTGCTGCAGGCCGAGGCTGATAGGATGAAGCCAGCCACAAGAGTTTATTTTCCATCACACACCATTGTGTTGCTGAGCAAATATTTTAGCAAGCTTTGAATGAACCACCTTTTCAGGCTCTAGGTTTTCAGAGCTGAAATAAGAAGCCATGACCAACCTAACAACATTAGATTTGAAATCAGCTTTGGCCCATCCTACTTGGAGCACTGTGTGGGCGTTGTGCAAAACCAGGTTTGGAGCAAGAACATTGCAGGTTCCTCATCCCTTCGCTTTTGTCCTCGCTGTGCCGTGGTGGGGGTGGAGTATTCTTGCTTTTTCTCACTGTGTTGTTTGGTTGGTTGGACGGGAGCACTGACCCATGGGTGACCAGACAGTATCCTAAAGACTACCTGCAGTCCTGTCGTTCAGAGATCCAGCCACCGTTCCCTGCATCCACCTGTCCTCGTAAGGCCTTCACAAAGGACACGCTAAGCTCTCAGCAAGTAGATCTTTCTGTCTGCAAAGACAACTAAGACTCCTGATTCCACAAAAATAGGAAAGTAGAAGACTGAAACAGAAAAAAAAATCCCCAAAGCAAACTTCAAAATGTTACATTAAGATTTTAAAACTTTTTAATAATGTTTTACCTTAGCTCTATTCCATCTATCTGGCAATTAATCCATCAGCCTTCACATAATACACACCTACAGGAAACATGATTACACGTCTCTGGGCTGGATTCCACCGTGAATTACTAATGTGTTAACACGGGGGAATTTCAGGCTCCCTTGACATTCAGCATCCCCTTTCCTCGTTGCATTCCTCCCGAGTGAGCGCTCGGATGTCACCAAAGTCAAGGTTGTGGTCCAGAAACTACGCTGGGACTGTCCTATCCTCTGAGAACCACCCAGGGTCCAACTTGCAAGGGTACCACCTCTCACAGGTCTCAACTTTCGAATCTTACACTCTACACCTCACATGACGCCCCAGACCTCCATGGTGCTGTCTCTCAGGAGGCCAGGAGTCAATAGGCATGTTTTCTGCTGCACTTTATCACACGAGAGTGCTCCTTCAGAGTCCTTTTTTTTCAGGGGAGAGCGTGAACGCAGTCCCGGGCTACCACAAATTATGCAGTCGAGTTTCCCGCATTTAGGGAAATTGCTGGGGTCAGCATGTCCAGAGTGCAATGGATAAGCCTCGCCCTGGGAAAACCATCTTGGTGCTTATGGTGTCTCCCCTGCCGGGTAAGTATCAGAGTCATTTTAACTTGTGCAATACCCTAAATTGGGTGCTAGCTGTCACTTAAGAGAGATCCACCTGGAACCGTCAATGCATCAACCTTCCACATAAGGCACCCATGTCTTCCACTGGGGGCTCGGGAGGGATCAAGGGAAAGGGATGGCGCTGGGGGGAGGCTGCCACAGCTTAACAGAAGAATTATACATATTCTAAACATATGGGTGATCTTTAGAAAATCTCAGCATCACTTCATAATTATATACTACAAGTTTTAATTAACTAAAGCTCTGCAAATCATAATGCCTTATTTAAATGCAATTAATCCTTTGATTAAAAAACAAAAAGCACAAGTATTTACAACAAAAACACAAGTAGAATAATTACAAATATCATGTACCCATTTCTTTTATTTGGGTGTCACTTATGATGTTGCCTGCTCCCTTCATTAATTCAAACACACACATTATCTCGCATCCACAGCAGCGTGAGTGACAGTGGCCACCAAACACACAGCACTATATCCTATTGATTTCGGCAAATCCTGAACAATGCCATTTGCATGCTTGTTTCTGTAATAATAAAGATATGCCATTCAGAATTAAAGCCCGGCCAGGCTAGTGGCAACTAATTGTGTTGTATGTAATGAGTGCAATTTCAATTTGATATCACCCTCAGCTTTTCTTGCCGCACTCGCTAAGTACTTTCAAGTCTTTGTGGGGAAATAATTGATTTTTTTGTGCTGTGGGCACAAGAAAATTATTATGATCTTTTGAATAATGCCAAAGAAAAGACCATGAATGATTTAAATTGGTATATGAAGAAGGCTTCGCCGTGGACGGCGGCTTGACTGACATTCTGCTAATGCAGTATCTAGATTAGCGGTTCTTAAGGAGGTAGCTAATACGAAACTGGTAAAACAGAAAGGGTTACTACCAGCATTGGGTGGTGGGATGGTGGCGGTGGTGAGGACTGCCGTGCCATTTTATTTGTTATCCAGGGAGGACCAACAATTTGGGGATTTAAGGCATGACACGATTACATAATTGCCTGGCCCTCGCCACCGAGGGTATGTTTCGACTGATAAATTACACATTTGAAATGGGCAGATAGGAGAGGACTAGCGGGGATTGTCAGCGCGGCTGCAGTTCAGCTGGGCAGACCCACCTGCGGTGGGCAGATCCGCCGCCTGCAACATAAACGTTAGCATCTTTTTCTGACATTCATCTCCAGGAAGGAACGGGAAATAAGGGGGCTACTTTATTCCTTAATCTTCCCATTAAGGACAGCTGCTTAGTCCCGCTGTGAGCATGGCTTGGGTCTAGCAGAAGCGCTAAAGCTGCCCCCACCCCATGTTTGGCGCTGGGGATTGAACCCAGAGCCTTGTGTGTAAAATACCCCTTTAACGTGGTTTGATAAGAAAGAAAGAAATCTAAACCCAAAACAGGCTGCCTTTGTGCCCATGAAGCCTCGCCTCTGCCAATGCAACTGGGACAACTGGTCCCCCTCCCTCCCTATCTACCTCCCCAACGCCCACCTGAGCCCCCACCCCTAGTGAGGCAGCCTGGACTTTAAAGACAGGGAAACAAACACCTTGGAAGGATAGATCACCAATTCAAAACACAATTCCACCTTAAAATGCATCCACCTTCCAAATCTCATTCTTCAAAGGAGGGAGTGTTGTTAATTTAGTTGGTCATAACTAAATAGTTTCTAATCTGGAGCAGGAGGCTGCTGGGAATATTGGACAGTTTAAAGGTTAATCACCATCGCCTGGTTACACAAGTGAGGCAGAACTAATTCCTCCAAAGGCAAATGGTTTGCAGTTTTATCAGCAGTGCAGATTAGAAGTGTTAATATACAGAACAGAATGGGTGCTTAAGGGCCGGTTTTCCCCTTATCGGCAAACTTTGCAACAGAACTCAGTTTCTGCACAACCTCTGCACTTCTATAATAAGGCCCCTTATTTTGCCTCTCGAGCAGAACTATCAAACAATCCTGTCCAAACCACTGCCACCAAAATCAGGGTATTACAGACCACGGCTAATTGGAAGATCACTATAATGAAGGAAAAGATAAAATACTTTGGCTGTTGGCCTAAAACGTGGATGAACACAACATAGGAAGCTATCTTGCTATGTCACATTCTGAGAGATTTACATAAACAATAAACTCAATCCAACTCTCCTCCCCACCACCAAATACATCTTTGTTTACAGCCAATACAACCTAAAGCCAGACTAAAAGAGGCGGGAGAGGTTCTTTCCATAGGCAATATGATTAGGCCAGCAGTTTTGCAAGTGGGCAGGAGAGCAAGGGCTGTGTGTGTTTCCTCTCTAGCAATCAGCAGGGAGAAAATGGTTTTTAATGTTCTCCACGCTTCCTATATCATAGATATTTAAATATTTGGATCACTCAATATGCTAAAACGCTTGTACCAGCCGCACAAATTGACTTCTGTGGTTCTGTGAGGGTTGCAGGTGCCTTTCTAGAGGAGGAGAAAATGCAGTGCGTGGAAGCGGAAGGTTAAAAGGCTGCCAGAGACTGGTGCCCGAGTGAGTCGGCGACTGCTCCTTTGGTGACGGGGCGGAGGAGGAGGAGGAGGGCAGAGGCAGCTGTGAGAGGTTGATGTGTTTTAAGAGAGCAAAATTAGAGACAGCCAAGCTAACTGACCAGGCAGGACCTGAAATGTTGCTTTAGTGGGAAATCTACAGTTATACCACCACAGCCAAATATTCCAAACACAAGAGGAAGGGACATTTGGGGGGAATGCACATTTGAAGAGTGATGTGTTCTGGAGCCAAGTTTACTTCTTTCCCAGGTAAACCAGGCAGCTTGGATGGGCCCATCCTTCCAAGCACTAGGCAGGGATTTTTCACCGCGGGCTGCAGTTTTCCCTGGAAGCCAACACCTCTTTCCTGAGCCCTGGGGTGCGAAATACGGATGGGACTTCTAGGCAGTCGCAATAGGCTTCTGCCACTCTCTTCTGCAACCCCTTGCCCTCTCATTGTTAAATTCCTACAAGGAGGAGCCAACCATGTGTTTTGTCTGAGTGGCCCACCGCACTCAGAATTATGTGTTTCAATTAGGCATGGCATCATTTTACGAACTGAATAATGTGTGCAACACACATTTACTGAATGCTGTTACACTCTAAAGAGCAGAGGCTGCCTGAGAGGAGCTGGCGAGCTTCATGGGAGAGGCCAAGACCTGAGAGCCCACTGCCTGAGCTAAATGGCCACACAGGGATAGGGGAAGTGTGAGGTGGGAGTTGGACTAAATGTCAACCACCTAGCCAAGACAAGAAGTGCTTTGAGAGTTCAGGGAAGGGCCAGGCCTCTGCGGCCAAACAGAGAGGACACTGCACGCATAAGAGAGACATGTGGTGGGAGTGTATGTTTGAGGAGTGATGTAGTCTGGGGCCAGGTTCATTTTTTTTCCCCAGGTGGACCAGCCCTAAGTGGACCAATCTTCCAAGCAGCGGGCAATGTTTTCTCACTCCTGGCTTCAGTTTCCCTCTAAATCACCAGCACCTCTTTGGGTGTTTTGCCTGGGGCTTTGAACTAGGCTTATAATTTATTCGTGTGTTTAGTTACTTGCTTCCACAGATGCTAATTGTGCTCATGCTACAGTGCTAGCAACGTCCTGGATCGGAGGTGTGCAAAGGTGAACTGAGCAGATCTTAGCTGTCCATGAGCTCACAGTGGGCGATGAAGACGAGGGATCTGCACACACCCAAATGCCCCCATATGCCAGGCCCTCAGTGCTCACAGCTCTCACGCAGAGAGCTCCCCTCGCCTGCTAAAACCCAGCAGCTCTGAGTGCTGAGGGCAGGTGCAGGGAGGCCGGGCCAGTGTGTAGAGGGAGCCCTTTGCTGATGGTGGGGCCTGGCTCCCTGCCGCTTTCACTCTAAGGGCAAGGGGAGGAATGGAGTAACTGAGGAAAAGAAAGGCCGAGGGAGCGTTTTTATGTACTAGTGAGGTTCATTCGGAGGAGAAAGAAAAGACCACACAGGAGAAATGGGACAGTTCTGGGAGAGATTCGCAGAGGCCACCACAAGCTCAAGTCCTGTGCACTAAGGAAGGCAGGTTCGCGTGGGATTTGCTTGTGGCCTTCTCGGAAAGCTCCATCTCCCGGGTAGACCCCCAGGCCCGGCTACCTGAGACACACTGAGCCCCAGGCCTTTCTTATTTATAATTTATTTATTTAAAGAAAGAGTCTTGCTAAACTGCCTGGGCTGGCCTGCAACTCTTGATCCTCCTCACTCAGCCTCCCAGAGTGCTGAGATTACAGCTGTGTACCTGGCATTGCTCAAACATCTGCTCTGGGGTGTCCCATATTAGCCCAAAGACTCGTAAAGCTTTGCTTTGTTTCACATGTAGCCACTGAGGAGCGGCCATCCAGTCCATCGGAACTGGAGAGGCAGAGGAAGCCTTCACTTCAATAGATCTGGGAGACCTAGCTTAGAATCTAAGGGTAAAGTCAGTGTTGGAGGGAAGTCTACACTGGTTTCACCGATAATTTTATCCATGTCCCTTACATTATCACAGATAAAAGTGTGCGATACCCAAGGAACTTTTCCTTAGTTATTACTGGGCAGGGTAAAGAAATAGTTCAGAGAGGCACTAGGATTGAAACTTTAGATTTTGGAAGCAAAAAATTTTGATGCCTGCCAACATCATCACAAGATTTTCTCCACTGGGAAATCAGGCAAATTTAGCAATTATTCTCTTTCTCCTGCCTGTAGTTCTCACAGCCTCCCTATTAACTTCCTGGGTGAGACGATGAGCGCCTACAGTACTTCTGAAAGGCCGTGGGGCCAATGGTTCAGAGTCCCTGTCCTGCAGAAAGTTCTCCTTTCCTAGGGGTAGTGTGGGAGCCCAGATATACCCTGAAAGCTTTCTGCAACTGGGCTGGACCCATGGCTACAGCAGCCTGTGCTTTGTAATGAAGCCATGTGTCCCAGTGTCCTCTCAGGAAAGCAGAGCCAGCCACGCCAGAAACAGCTCAGCCAGGACCTCCTTGGCCGGCAGGAGACTCACCCCTGGCTCGCCCATAGACCTACTTTTCCTCAGTGAGTTCTTTAAAAATTAGGCACAAGTAAATATATATTCATGACAGAATGTGAAAATAAATCAAAAGAAAAACTCACCCCAAATCCCACCATGCTGAATAGCCAATTGTCAACACGTTGATATATATTCTTTCTAACTATAAGTAGTTTTGTGCCTACATGTGGTGCTTATTTATAAAAAAATAAAGAAATCATATTATCCCATTTTTTGTAACAAGCTGTTTAAAAACCTAAGAGTGTATTGTGACCATATGTGTGTGTGTGATGACATTGACAGTCACCACAGCACCATGCGAAGGGCTGTACACCAACGTTCTCCCAGGAATGGCTGTGCTACTCAGAGGTATGGCTGTGCTCTTCTGGCTTATGAGCTGACCCCATCAGGGGGCACTTGGGGATTTCCTGGCATTCTGATGTTATAAGCAACAGTACAATAACCACTCCGTACATGCACTTTCAAAGTGCTATTTCATTATTTCTCGTGAATACATTTCCACAAATGCAATTACTGGGACAAAGCATATTTACTTATTTAAGACTGGTGTGGTATTATTATTGCCAGATTAACCCCCACCAGAGCATACCAGTTTCTACATCGACAGCAGTGTCAGAGAAGGCCTGTGGGTACCCATGACAATGTTAGCCTTCATTTCTGTTCCCAAATAACAGAGGTTGAAGAACCACATGCCTATTGGACAAGGTGGGTGGACACAAGGAAATCAACTCCATCTCCAGCGGGTTCTGGCTGTCCTGTGACCCAAGGCTCCATGGTAAAAGAATCATGGTCCAGCGACAAATGAGTCCTCCAATAACACAAGCCAATGACCAGATGTGGCCCACAAGACCAAGACTCAAGCCAACGTTCCTACCTTCCACTTCAACTGTTCTCCTACCTCCCAGCTCTGTGCCTCCTCTGGGATCATCCCATTGCTTTCTGGGATAGGTTGAGGCTAGCCAGCCTGTAGCAGGAAGCATTTGGAAAGAATTACTAACACACAAATCTTACCAGCTTCCCTAGTGAGCTGAATGTTCATAAACACCCTGTGGCCCCTTCTTTGGGTCTCAGCTGCCTTTCTATGGCAAGTTTATTGGAAGTTTGGAGCTTCCTTGTTAGTAAGTGTAGAAAAAAAATCTGCTAAATCACCCAGAGAGCCGCAGAGCTAATCAGAGCCCACAGAACCTGGCAAGAACAGAAAGAGCTGGAAAAGCAAATGGCCCCCACTGTTCTGTTGATCTAGTCTCCCTTTCTCTCCATGTCTCCCCTTATGCACTCTTGCTTATCTAGTGCCACAAAGACAGCATCTCCCTCCAGCCTGGAGGAGGGTAGCTTCCCAGCCAGTCTGCACAGTGTCATCCACACAGACTTGAGCTTCCGCAGAGAAGGCAGCTGATCTGTGGGGAATGGGTTTCTGTCAGCCTTATTCCAGCCGTGCTCTTCCATCCGTTGGATTGGCCCCTAATTCATTTGCATTTCCCTCCACTTGTTCTTGGAGATAATGTATTATTTTGCTCTGACTGTTCTTAGAGATAGTGCTTTATTTTGCTCCTTTGTAAACTGCTGACTACCTGTTGGATAGCAGCTCCTCCTCTGCCTTGTAGTATGAGATGCAAAGGGGCCAGCTTGTACCCCCTTCCTCCCAAGTGTCGTGCATGCTCCCTAGGACACAGGGATGAAGCAGAAGAAAGAAATGTAAGCGAGGGAGAGGGACACAGTCCCACTGGGGCAAGAAAACACCACCTTTTCCGCTTCTCCTTCATTACGGTTTTCAAGCTTCTCCCAGCCTCATCTTAGGAAGGTGCTGTGACCATTAATAGAATCCCTGGGTCTCTGTTCCTCGGTGGGGTTGCTCAGTGGGAGATTGAGCAAGGCGAGATTCCTGGTCTGCAGAACTAACAGCAAATAATTCACTTGGAACGTGATGACCAAGAACTTTTCCAGAGCACCAGAGTGGCATTTGGCCTGATTTACATGAGATTTGCTAAACTCCAGAGCTGGGAAAGATTGAAAGAAGATTCTTGTCCAGCTGTCTCACTATGTAGTTTTCCCTTTCTTTCCTTCTCTGTCCCTTCCTTCTCCCCCTTCTTTTCTTGTTCATGGCCATCCAGGGAAGTTAGTAGTGTAGTGGAGAGAAAATACTGGCCTTGAGTAAAAGAAATAGGAGCTTGAGTACCAGCCATAGGAGCTTTGATGAGTCACTTCATGTCTCTGGTCTAGGCTTTTAGTATCTATAGAATAAGGGTGGCAAAACAGGTGATCACTGACGTGGCTCAAAAAGCAAGAGTCTGCAACTCTAGGAATGCACAGCAGCGTCTTCTCCAATGTGCAGGTGGGAAAACCGTGCCAAGCAGGTTGGCGGATGAGGTGCTGGGTGTTACCTATTGGCTCGGGGTTCAGAAAAACATGGCCTCTCCCAGAGCCTGGTGCTCCCTCCTCCCATCATGGCACATGTAGAAGGTGGACACCGGCCCTCTCTGGCCTTCATTGGAGGTGCCACAAAATCCCAGTCATCTCTGTTACTTTTCAGACTGCAAAGAGTTGGCACCTGGACAGTGGTTTCTCAAGTGGACTCTCATTTCCTTAGCTCACCCTTAAATGTCCTTAAATCTGTTATTTTCCAGTGCCCAGTGCCCAGGACAGATGCCCTTCTTCCCTCCCATGGCGGATATTCCCATGCCAACCCTATTCCTGTCCCTCAAGCCCTGATCTACTTCTCTCCACCCGTGTAACTGGTCCAGATCTCTGGCCCGGCCTGATCATCTGCCTCACTCCATTCCTTTGTTCGTTGATATCTCCATGGTAGAAGGTCTTGTAGTCCACTCAAGAAATTACTCAATTCTGGGGCTCTAGGAACATAAAGTTCCTAGATGTCAATGTGGGCCACTCTTACTTTTCCTCAGAAAGAAAAAATGGAGGCTGAGGAGATAGCCTGAGGGAGAACATTTGCCTAGTACATCTGTGGCTCTGGGTTTGACCCCTAGGAAAGGGAGAAGGAGAGAGAGAGACAGACCTTGATAAAGGCCGCCAAAGTAACCAAATTAGGAAAACCAGGTCTTAGGGGTCCAAACTTACCAGAAATTGATGATTAAAATTACCCCAAAATTCTGATTCACCAGAGGCTCCTGTGTACCTTCTACTGATACATGTGAGGTTGGTTTGCACCCTCCGAATCATATAGTTGGCAGTGAACAAAAACCTTCCACTCCAGCCTACACCAGCTACCTGGCTAAGCAGAACCAGCTGCAGGATGGCGCACATGCAGCTTCCCAGGACCTAGAGGTCAGGGGCCGGGAGTCTGCACTGTCAAAGAACTGGACCAGACTTTGGGGTGCTGCATGTCTCACTTCAGAAGTGACAAAACTGAGACCCAGAGAAGTCAAACTCATGCACAGGGAAGGTGGGGAGGAGGAAGGGCTAACTAATATACCTGCAGTTTGTTTTCAGGGGCCTGGTCATTGCTTAGATGTTAATCCCAGGACACCACTACCAAAACTGTCATCACTGACAAGAATTCAGGGATGTGTGTCTGGTGGTCCCACGGCAACCTGTTCTTCCCACCTTCCCTTCCATGGTTTTACTGCCCCTACCCTCACCCTCAAAGGAGGGGCAAGGAGAAGGTGCTAACTGGGTCAGAGAAGGCGAGGACTCCCCAGGCGGGACTCCAGCTGCAAGTGGCACCCTGAACCCATGCTTAGGTCTCAGGTCCTTAGAGCCTGCACTGCCCAGATTTCAATGGCCAGAGGAGGTACTTACAAAGGCATGCGAGTCCAAAGTGTGTGTGTGTGTGTGTGTGTGTGTGTGTGTGTGTGTGTGTGAGTGATCCTAGGGACTGAACCAAACAAAGGCCTTCACACTGAGCTACATTCCACAGCCCAAGATAAGATCTTGCTGAGGCACTAAGCTACTCAGCCTGGGCTTGAACTTGTGATCCTCCTGCCTCAGCCCCCCAGAGTGCTGGAATTGATTATAGGTGGGCACCACCACACCTGGCTTAGCCCAGAGTTCTTACTCTGAAGAAAGTGGCCACCACCACCCCCACACTCAGACCTCCACATTCCTGTTACTTCTGTTTCACCTGTGCCTTGTGTCCTTCCCGGGTTCCTGGCTCAGGTGGGGCTCTGCCCGGGGCCCTCTCTCCAGGAAAGCTTCTGTTACTACAACCCACAGGCACCTCCCCAGCAGCCTGACTGAGCCTTCAAGCGTCCTTTGAGTGTCACCCTCGGGTCTTCCCGGGAAGCTCCCACCTTGTCTCGGGTCCCCCACTCTTGGCGTAGCCTCTGCTTAGCATTCTTTGTACCTGGGGTCTGCAGAGCTTCCCTGGGCCTGAGATTTACCCACCGCCTCCTTCCTGCTGCTACCCCCTTGGGCTCAGGGCCTCTGTACTTTCCTTCTTTGTATCTCTAGAATTTAGCCGGGCATGTGGGTTTTAAATTCATGAAAACTTTAAGGTACAGATCAGGGTCAGAGAGAATGAGAAAGAAGCTACAGAGCTAAAAGAAATCTTGGAAGGGTTATTTCCAGTGCGCACCAGAGCCCTGGTGCTCAGAGGAGTCTGGAGACCCCAGGGGTCCCCAGTGCCTTTCCAGGGGGCCAACAGTCAAAATTACTTTCGTAGTAATACTGTTTGTTTGGGTTTTTTTGGCCTTTTTACTCCCGTTCTCTGAGGAACACACACCAGGGCTTTCCAGACAGCACACAGTGTGTGACCTCACAAGAGCTGCCTGCATAGTCAGCCACACGGAGAAAACCTTTGTAAACAACGCTACTCTTCCCGATGGTCCTCCCCGACCCCTAGGGGAAAATCTAGTCATTTTTCATAAACACATGCTACTCACTAACATGCCATGGGGTTATTTGGTTATTTTTATGGTACATAAATACTTAAACATTACTCAGTCTTGAATTTCTGATATGTCAGATATTAACAAGAGAGCCCACATAACCAAAGTTCTTCACGGTCCTCAATTATTCTTGTGAGTGAAAAAAAAATGCCCAGAGGCCAAAAGTTTGAGAATCTTTTCATGTGCGTAGCATTTGCCTGTCCAGCAGACTGGTGCCCCATCCCCCACCTACCCGATTTCCATCTCTCTTTTATTCCTAGAGCCTGTGTTCATGAATTTTGGGATTACTCTTAGCTCCAGATAACCCATAAAGTGTGGCTCCCAGCGGCCCTCAGTGCCGGCATGCTAATGAGGGCAGGCCAGCTGTGAGCAGAAGGGAGCTTAGCAAGGGCCCCTGGGCATCCCCACATGGCCGGCAGGCCTGCCCTTTTTCTTCTTTGCAGAGACTTATGCTCTCTCTTATCACTTCAGAAGTTACTTGTCTCTTCCATGCAACCGGGCCAGTTCAACAAGCGGTCCTTCTCTGCTCCTAGATTCTTTTTCCAAAGCAAGGATTGAGAGGAGCTGCTCCAGGGTTAGCTGAATCCCAGTTTTCACTCTCCCTTGGAGACGGCAGGAACAGGCAGTGGGAGGACAAAGGGGTGCCCTTCTCAGGAAACCCTCACCCCCACCTCCACTCTAGGACACACACCTCAGGACCAGAGACACTGTCTACCACGGGACTGCCTAGAGGGCCTGGCTGAAGCATGACGTGTGTGAGTTGGCGTTGCCATGAAAAAGGGGCCAAGTCACTGCTCAGTATCAAACTGATTATGGCACTGTAAGGGTTGGAGGGCCAAGTCACAAAGGAGCTGGGTTTGTCTGGAGGGCAGAAGTCAGGAGGAAGAATTCCCTGCAGAAATGCCACCACCACCCCCACAAAGAGTGATCGTAATAACTCAAGTTTATGATGTGCACAAGCCCAGTGCTGCACTTCCCACCACACCATGGAGAAGCAAGCACGTTATCAATATTGGTGTGGGCTTCGAAATGTAAACCTAGTAAGCCGAAGTACTCTCTACCTAGAAAGCGGTGGGACCAGACTTTGGCCCCCAGAGAAGATTTGCCCTGGGAGAGGTCTAGGAAAGCAGGTGATTGCTTCTTTCTGCTAATGACTGCCATAAAGAAAAGAATTCCAGCGACTCTTTTGAAAGCCATGTGAACTGACTGTCAAAAGTTGCCTTCACTCACCATGGGGGTCACAGTGGTGTTCATTTCCCACACAGTGCACCCAGAGGACACACCAGGAAGCATGGGCAGCCTTGGCAAACATGCTCGAGTTCTTTCTTGGCAGGGTGAGAGGGTGGGTATCTGGTTACCCCTGCCTTCAGCAGTTTCCAGGCTAGACATTTTGGCATGCCTCCAGGAGGAGACCCTGGGAGTCTGCAGAGCCCTGGGCTTCTGTGCTAGAGCCAACTCCAAGTGCTTCCTGAAGAGCGGTGACCCCATTCCCCCTGAGGCTCCCCTGGAGAGGAAGTACATGGCAGTCCAGAGAGAGGACCTCTAATCTCCTCAACTTCTGCAAGGAAGAGCCTCTCCTGGCCCAGTCTGGCTCCCATGGTATCTCCCAAGGGGCAAAAAACACAGGTGACCCTCCCAGGTTCCTGCCAGGCAGCACACTCCCAACTTCACACTCCTCTCTATTTGCTACAGATTTGGGCACAGGGAGAGATATCTTGCATCTATTTGCTTTAAGAATGTGTGACTCCTTTGCTTTCCTATGGGCTTGAAAACTCAGTGGCCCCATAACCAGTCCAGATCAGCAGAGAGCTGGGGGCCCTGCAAAGCTGCCGAGGATGTCACCGAGATAAACTGGTCGCCGGTGGGTGGCAAGGCTGTTCGGGGGAGGCTGCACTATATCACACAGTAGCAGGACAAAGGTAGCTCTTCTAGAGTCTGGCTTACAAATAAGCGTAGATGAAGAGCTCCCTTCCTGCAGACTTGGGACACATGGCCCTGTCCTCCAATGCACACACAAACTCCTGAGCTCCCATGCCGTGTGTCACCCCACCCCGTCCCGACATTCTGGAGCTGCCACTGCTTCTGTGGCGTGCAGGAAGTACAGCTGGACTCTGTGCAGCCTGGGTCAGCTTTCACCTTGAAGACACTGTGCTTGTGTAGGGGACTCGGCTCCTTCCTTTATGCTGCCAGTTAGAAACCTTAGAGATCAGTTAGCGGCTCCCCAGAGCAAGGGAATACAACTCTGAGATACAGATTTATCCAAATCTTTTTCTATTTCTTTCCTTTTTTATAAGGATGGATGAGAATCAAATGCGCTAATATATGTGAAGCTCAAATACAGTGCCTGACACTTAGTAAGGAGCACATAGTTTGTCTGTTAAGTAACTCATTTGAATGGTGCATACCATAAGCTAGAGTGACCCAGAGATGGCTTTGAGCTACAGATAATTAAAACTTCCCAGTTCGTGGCTTCCCAATGCAGGTGTCCAAGAGAATGTGTTCAAGGGCCTGAGCAATTCGGATCTCTTAACCCAGGGAACCTTGTTCACCAAAACTTGCCCAGCATAGTAGACATGGGACTGGTGAAGAAACGTGTCACACAAGACACAAAGAGAATGGTGGAATCTAAGACCGGGTGCGGGAGTGGCACTTGATGGCGGAACCTAGAGTTCAGGGTTTCTCTTGTAAGAAACAGGGAGCGAATACAGGTTGTGCGCAGCAGAGAAATGTTGCAAGAACATGTATGAAGGGGCTGGGGATACAGCTCAGCAGCACAGCGCCTGCCTGGCAAATACAGGGTCCTGAATTTGATTCCCCATACCAAAAAAAAAAAAAAAAGGACATGTCTCAACTGGAATAGGATGCATTACAAGCACCTTGGTTTCTCTATAACACAAAACAACCAGGTTTGTTTGTTGCTCCAGATACAAGAGCTACTGTTTGTCTGCTGTGCCTTTGTCCCACCTTGGTGTCACCGTGGGGGCTCTGTCTAGAACACTGTGTGGTTGTTGTCCACCGGCAAAGCACCTGGCAAACCCTGTGCTGCTGCCCTTAAATCTTCTGCCGGGAGGGGTGCATGTTGCATCTCCTAAATCAAGTCCTCCAGTCAAGGCTGCTGAAGCAGGGTAGGGTGTGTGGCCGCAGAAAGGTGCAGCAAGCATCTGCGGATGAAAACATCACCTGCCTCAGGACTTTTAGGACCCTGTCTAAGATTATAATCAAAGATTAAAAGCTTTGTGCTGTGATGTCTCCCCCATCCAGACAACCTGTATTTATCATGATTCCTGTTTCCGTAGACAGTGATGCTTCAGAATTTGCTGGAAATTCATGTGGATCTCACCCCACCCCCAGGATGTCTCCATTAGTTGATTAAAAGGAAAGGGTTCCTCTAAGACCTGGGTTTCCCCTCCAGCCTGGGAAATGAATGTAACATTTCTTTTTCTGAGTTACTACTCAGGCGTCTTGGTTGAGGTGAGCCTGTGCGGTTCTCCAGTTTGCCTAGTTTTATAATTTCGTAGCCTGCTGCGATTTCTGGCCTATTGATTAATGGGTCTCTCTCTCTCCCTCCACCACCAGCGACCTTAATCTTTTCTTAATTGCTTTAATGGCTGTTCGGCTTCCCTCTCATGCCTTCCCCCACAACGTTGTTGTTGTAAAGCTTTTGTGTCTTAACTTCATTCTCCAACCGAGGACTTTGCAGGCCAAAGAAAGGTGAATTCTCTCCTTGTTTACCCTCTTTTCCCCATTTTTCTCCTTTGCTTTATTTCTTCTTCAGCTGTTTTCACATTTCTTAGCCAGTGTATGGGGTATTGTCCGAGATAATTGAGCAAAAACAGAAAAATAAACAAAAATATAACGGCAGGGGTTCAATGTCAGGTTCCCCAAGTGACCGGGGCACCTACTCCATCTACACACGGTCTGGTGATACACCCCTGCCCCTCTGTGTTGCCTTCAGGGCCAGTGACCAGGCGAGCAGCCCCTCCCCCACGCCGAGGAGGGTTCCAGGTCTCCCCAGAAGCCAGCCAGGGCGCACTCGCTTTCATGTGACCTAGTCTTTGGGGCTTTCTCTCTCCTTAGAGGAGCCTCCTCAAATACGCAGCATTTTATTCCTTCCTTGATTTATTCGCCAGCGCGACAATAGAGCCAACCGACCATGCACTGAAATCGCTGAAACATGAGCCCAAATAACCCTTTGCCCCTCTCTGGGCTGTTTATTCCACGTATTTTGTCACAGCGACCGAAAGCTAACTAGCAGCCCTGTCCCCCAAAGTCTAAAAAGACCCCTGTGGAGCCCACACCCCATACACGATGCCAGCCGCTGTCTTTGTACCAACGTGTGGCAACGCCCGGGCTCATGAGGGCGTCTCACCCCATTCCCTTTGCTGGGCCTCCCGAAGGGCCCCAGGTGTCTCTGAGCACTAGAGACAGCCTGACTCCTCTCAGACAGCGAGGAACAGAGCATAGGTGTCCGGGGAAGAGAGCTGAGCTACACTGCCTGGCACCGTTATGCCTACGGCATGAGCTCGGACCGAGGGAACTCATCTCCGCTCTTATTTATGCTCTTATGGGAGGCACAAGGGAAAAGATCCTGTATTGAATGTTTATGTCATAAATTAAGAAAGACAGAGTCTGGGTTATGATTTTTACCTCTGGAATTTCACAGACTGAGTTCAAATTCAACTTTTTCAAAACTGCCTTTTCCCAGCTGTGTGACCTTGAGTTATTTGGTCCTTTTTCTCTTTTCCTCAAATATTTCAGTTTAATTATACAATACTCACAGAAATATTTCAGAGTTGTTTGTATATAAACAATCTGTCTTTTTAGGTACTCAACTACTGATCACTAGCAGTAATGGAGACCCTTCCTATTATTTTTGTTAAGAGAAGAAATAAAACATTAACAGTTACCTAAAACTTCTCTCTCATCTTTCTTCTCCCTTCTTTTCCAAAGGTGACCAGTATTTGGAAGGGGGGGATTATTATCCCAGCACATTTGAAAGGAATTGTATTACCTATATAGCTATAAATAATACATGCTACTTTCAAGGCCTTAAGACTTTATATGATGGCTGGGGGTACAGCTCAGGGGCACAAGCACTTTCATGGCAAGTGCAAAGTCCTGAGTTCGATTGCTGGTAACCCCCCCAAAAAAAAATTTATATGATGACACCATATTTTCTGTATCCTTTTGAAAATTCCTTTTTCTCCATTCAAATTCTATTTCAAATTTACCTCTGTTGACATGTGGGTAACTGCCGTGCAGTTACCTGCTCTGAGACCAGACAACTGTTTAGTTATCCACCCCTTCGAGGGCCAGATAGTGTGAATATTTTAGGTCTCCTTCAGTGACTGTCTGAGAGAAAACAGTCACTGACAGTGTGTTAACTAACAAGTGTGGCTGTGTTCCAGTAAAAAGTATTGTTATATAATTTCTTAATTGACAAAATGTTACTCTTTGAGTTTTTTCAGGGCTCATCCGCTGGGCAAAAGTTGGGCAGAGATGGTGGCAAGGCCCCATTTTTCTCTTGTCACCAACATCCCCACAGGGCTCATCTGTGCACAGTCCTGATCATCATGTGAATGTCTGTCCCTGGGCCATGGGCTGAGGCATCCTTGGGCATGTCCTTCACCCTGGCGAGGGCTTGTGAATTGCTCCCCGGCATTTCAGACCTGAGTCTGTTCCTAGAGGCCCACGTCCCTACCACAACTTAGTGCTGGCATACTGCTTCACTGCTTGGCCAAATGGTAGAGTATGGTGAGCAGGATCTTACTCTTGTTTTAATTCATAATTTCCTGAGAGGCGGGGCTTTTTCTATAGGATTCGCATGCAGGTCTTTTCCTCTAGGAATTCTCCATTACTATACATCACTCATTTTTCTATTAGATTATCATTTGATTATTGATTTATAGAGGTTCTTTTTTAAAAGTTTTCTTTTTCTTGTTTTCTTTGTGTGTGTGTGTGTGTGTGTGTGTGTGTGTGTGTGTGTATTTGTGGTGCTGGAGGTTGAATCCAGGGCCATGCACAGGTTAGACAAGCACTCTGTCGCTAAGTCATACCTCCAGCCCCTGTAGGGGTGCTTTTGATAAACTTTTCTAAGCCCTGGTTTCCAGGGAATATTAACCATCCATATACTGGTGAGTGGTGGTAAGAATTAATAGAAATGCGTGTCATTCACGCATAGCTCCTGCCTCTATGCCACAGAATAAGGGTCAGCAGAGAACGGTCCTCCCAGAATTCTTCTCTGGGAACACTTTTATGTATCTGCTTGGAAGCAGTTGTCATACTAGACAACATAGGAAAGAAGGCAGGGCAGGCAAGCAGCACCCAGCCACAAAAGATGGCTGCCAATTCGCTGTGTCTGCAAAGAGCTGGACCAGCATCACTGCTGAGCAGGAGGAGCAGAGAGAGGCTGTCCCCCATAGATGGAAAACAAGATCTGGGGGTGTAGCTCAGCAGTAGAGCACTTTCCTAGCACGCATGAGGCCCCAGGTTCAATCCCTGTTACTGCAAACGAAAACAAAAGCACACAAACTCACACAAAACCTCAGAGAGCAATACTGGAAGAGAGAGGCTGCCTTGGCTTGGGGGTTGGTTGTGAAGTGTGTGATATAACTTTCTCCTCACGTAGAGTTCCATGGATGTGGAGAGGACAGTTGGCCCAAGAAGAGGCATCAGAGTATGTACTCGGGTTGGAAGAAAAATGACAACAGACAGCAATGCATATAAACAAATGTATGTGCAGAGAGGGCCCTCAGCTCCAATGCTGTTTGCTGGCGCTATGACGCCAGGTGCTGTACTTGATCCTTTCCAAATAGCCTTGAAGCAGTCTCGTGATAACATCTCCGTATTACTAGAAGGACTTGTGGCGCAAAGAGTGAAGTCACTTTCCCAGGGTCAGGCAACCAGTGAACAGGGGAGCAAAGCTTGCACAGCGAAACCTCTGTTCTTAGAGAGAGAAGAGAAAGCAGGAGGAGCGGAACCCGGGGAGGAACGGGAGAAGTGAGCAGGAAGGGGCGAGGAGCAGAGAGGGGCAAGGACAGAAGCCATTATTTTGTTTTCTGAAGCCGCGCCTTGATGAAAGGAAGGCAGGACCCTGAAATTTCCAGTTGCTCAAACCTATAGCTGCCAAATTCAACAACTAATCATGTAGGACATCCTGTTAAATTTGAATTCCAATAAACAGTGAAGAAGAAAAATTATGCCCCAGGCAATATATGGGATATACTTGTACAAAAAAAATGTTCCCTGTTCATCTGAAACTCAAGTTTACCTGGAGGCCCTGCCTGTAATGTGGCGACCCCTCTCGCAGGGGGCTGAGCAGCAGGGAAGGAGAAGCCACAGCCTCTGGAGAGATGCACCAAAGCAGCACTTTTCCTCCTCTCTCTGCGTCTGGGATCTTTCTTCTTTAGTACTGGGAATTGAACTCAGGGACCTTCTATCACTACGTGACACCACAGCCCTCTTTAAAATTTAGTTTGAACCGGATCTCGCTGCTGCTCAGGCTGACCTTGAACGCAGGATCATCAGGATCACCTCCAAACTAGTGGTGATAGCTGAGATTACAGGTGTGTGTCACTGTCCCCAGTGTGCTTGGGCTCTTACAGCCAACAGGTCCCCCGTAGCAAGGGCCTCCTTTCCCAGCACCCGCCCCTCAACCTCCTGAGACCTGAAGCCAAGCCTAGTGGGTAAGAGGACCTCAGGAAGTGCTACCAGTGTCCCATCAGGGTTTTGATCCGCACACGGACAAATTGGGAAGATGGGAAAATTTGCCTTTGGGACATCCCACCTGGCATTTCTCCCTCCTCTCTTTTTGTTCAGTATCCCGTCTCCCCTGCAGGCTCCCCGAGGCTCCAGGCTGCTCTGATCTTGCCTGAGCATCTGATCAACTCATCCACACCGGCTATGGGGCTCACTGTGGGATTCCTCCCAGGAGAAGCTACATGGAAAGGAAGATCTCAGGGAGGGATGTGCTTCAGCCAGAGGGCCGGCCCTCTCACCTGGCAAGGAGGCCTGATGACTGGAGATGCTGGGATACATATTTGGGAATCGAAAGGCTTTTTGCCCTCTGTCCTCACCCCAAAATCTATCAGCTATGTCACCACCAGGGCCCACCTGCCCTAGAAAGCCTGTCCTGCCTGAAAGAATTAATAATTGAATGCAGTGATGTAGCATCACACTCAACACAATATGCAGCTGAATCAAACCTCTCTGGAGCTGTCCTGCTGCAGGCTGCTGCCTCCTGCCCTGGGGAGCCCTTGAGGGGCTGAAAAGCTTTCTTTGTACAGACTTTGCCAGCACTGAACAGCTCAGAGAATCTTAGCCCCTCTTATTTCACCCTTTTCCCATCCTCTCCTTGAATGGTTTCCCACTGCGAGCAGGCAGTTCTAAGCAGTGCTCAGAGGCCACCTTGCAGAGACTGGAGCCTCCAAACCAGGCTCTTCACACACGTACCTGTCCTTGGCTCACTGATGCTCCCTCCTAGAAAGAGTATCACGCCTCCCACCCCCACCCTCCCACATCTAAACAGCCTCCGTTGCTGTTTCCATGACAACCCCAGGCATTGCTCTAGCTTCACACCTATAACACGAATCCCCCACCACCCTCTGACATTTTACCCCCACGCCCAGGATTCTTGTCAAGACCCTCTTCCGGTCACGTGGAGTATGTACATACCTTACCTAACAGACCCCCTTGCCGTCAGCATCTAAGAATTTTCCTCCCATGTTTGCTCCAAGACATCAATGCAGGGCCTTCTCTTTGAATGTGAAATATACATAAATATATAGATATATGGATATTTATGGTAAGTTAAAAGTGAAGCAAAGTAGGCAGTTACAAAAGCCTGGTAGAATCTAAGAAGGGACAGGAGCCTGAGCAACAAGAGAGGAGGACTTGGCCCGAAGGTTTGTACGCGGAGGCGCGATTATTCTTCAAGTAGAAGTTAACAGGAGGCAGGTCTCCAAATATTTTATATGTGGATTCTAACCAATTATGGGATTATCCAAGAGGCCAGCGTACTGTGTCCCTTCTGGCCATGCCCTCGTCATCGATGCACAAGTGGCAAGGACTGAGGGCGCCTGGAGAGGGGCCCAGCCAAGGGCGGGGAGGAAGGGCCCGTGCACTTCCTCTGCTCAGCCTGCTGGCCGCACCCCCAGTCCACTCGCTGCCTCGTCCTGTGGCTCCAACCCACTCCTCACCCAGGTGGCTCCCAAACTCAGCTTGCTCACAGCTTGCCCTCAGTGCCAGCTCAGTATTTCTGCTCCGTCTGTCACCTGTGGAGCACAGTAGCCCCTTGAAATGAACAACTCTCACGAAGGTCGGACACTGCAGAAGCAGAGATCATGAACTCTAGCAGTTGCTTTCTTAGATCTTTGCAAAATCATGTTTTGTTCATCTCAAAAAAGAGAGTCCTGGGCCAGGGATATAGCTCAGTGGCACAAGTGCCTGATTGGCAAGTGCGAGGCCCTGAGATTGATTCCTGGTACCAAAAAAAAATACAGAGAGTCCTGCCCGGGAAGGAACCCCACAGTCCAAAAAGAGGACAGTTGATGTCCTTTGGGCTCTGCTTCTGAGTGGGACCTGGTCTGCTCCTTGATGCTTACTGAGGGCTTGAAAGTCTTTAGATGATTTCTCTACTCCACCAAGAGACCTCAGGGATGGGGCAGGAGCTGCAAGACATTTTTTACATCCACACCATCATCTCTCACCCTCTCTTCCCTCTTTTCTTGTCGACTGGGTGACTAGAGCAGCTTGGATGTCAAGTCTTCTCTATAACTCTGTAAGTGGCATAATCAGAGAGAATAAATCTGCATAGACCTCCTCAAATGCATCTCCTGATCCAAAAGATTTTTTATTCCCATTATAGACTCTAAAACACAACCCAGGGCCACACTTCCCCAAGATGACATCCCCCTTGGGAGATGGAACAGGACAGGACACAGGGTGAAAAGATCCCCGTGTGCGATTCTCTTTGAGCCTGAGCCTCACATCTGGGAATTCTGAGCCAGGTCTCGCAGGGCAGGCTGAGTTCCTTTGGAGGGCCCCACCCACCTGCCAGTTCCCAGGTCCAAGTCCCTTCAAAGGAATGGTAGCAGAAGCAAACTGCAATTTCAGGTTAGAAGGAGAATTTCCTCTCCTTCTCCAAAGGGGAGCAGAGCTTTCGAAGCTAAGTCAACCACTGTACTTTCTTCCAGTCTTCCCCACCCCGCAAGTGTCTCTATTCTGTTCACTTTGGACCTGTTCCAACGGGACTTTGGCTAATACCTGTCTTCCTAACCATGCTCCACATGTGACCCTTTCATATTTCCTGCAGGCTCCTGCCTCCTGACCAGCTTGCCGTGGAGACTGCCTCTATACATGAAGCAGGAAGGAAACGGAGGTCCTGTGAAGACACGGACTTACCAATCCCTAGCCCAAGAACTTCCTAAATTCAAGCTGTTAAATTCAGATATTCAGTAGCTTGGACATTCGTAGGTTGTGTGATATCTTTGTCCTTCTCTTGCCCCTCTGCTGTGTGAGTGGAACCCAGCACTTTTTAAAGTGACTGAGCTGCTGAGTTGCTGAGCTTCTGACTTTTGAAAGTGACTCCAGCTTTCTTTGGACCTATGTGCTTGGTCACTCCACCCTCAGGCTGCTATTCCCAAGAGCCCTCACTGCCTTCTACCACTCTCTCATGCCACACATGTGGCTTTCATTAGTCCAGCTGCTTCTAAGTCTGAAAAGGTAGTTTTTCCTTTTAAAAATCCCCCAGTCAACAGACACAGAAGTAATTGCATCCTGGCAAAGTTATATCAGATGAGTTAGAAGAGCAGTCAGGGGCATTGTGATGCAGTTCTTAGGAGGATAACCACAGAAGTTAACACCAAACAAAAGATTCTCATTTCCTTTCTTGCTTCTCTCTGACAGCCCTCATCAACCCCTGCCCCTGCCCTGGACTCAGCTCTCCAGTTCTCCAGCCCCAGCACACACTCCAGGCCAGAGGTAGTGACTGGGCCCCTCAGCTGGACCTCTCTTTCTCTGCATTCACAGAAGTCTGCAGCACATCCGGGGAAGAGACTGATCCCACAGCTCTCAGGTGAAGTGGGGAGGAGCCCCAGGAAGATTAGACAGCATCTCCGGCCAATGCCACTGTTAAAATCAGACTTATGGGGAAATCGAGTCAGGTTCCTAATTAAGACTTGGGCAGGAAGTTCTGGATTATAGACCAGTCAAGCCCAAAAACACTTTGGGAAATAGGAGTGTGATAAATTCCACACAACAGAGTAATTGGCTTGCCAGTGAGTGGGACCTCTGTGCCTCTGCCTTCCAGGAATGTCCCAGACTGCCACAAGCAGGCACAGCCCCAGAATGAATGGCTTGGTTACCAGGATTAGCTAAAGCCGGGATGCACACTGAAGCATTCTGACACCAGAGTAGAGCAACGAGAGAGGACACAGAAACTGCAATTTCAAATGAGCATTAAATTGCTGCAGGTGTAGGATTATTTTCCACTTAGGAGAAAATGCGCCTACCATTTATATTTTGTGTATTAAACAGTAGTTAACAATTCAGCTCTGGAAAACCAGTTTCCTACTCTCTCCTCAGAATTTCTGAGGATTTTGGTGACACAACAGTCAGTAATAAGTACCTAGCGATTAGGGCTGCCAATTTAGCAAATAAAACTAGAGGATGCCCAGTTACATTTGAATTTCAGATAAATGAACTTTTAGTATGAGCATGTATTACACTAAGGAAAATTATTCATTTTTTTATCTGAAATTCTAGCATAACTGAGTGTCCTGTACTGTGCGCTATCTGACAAATCCCCCCATTGCATGAGGAAGTGAACAGGAGGGACCTCTGCAAGCCATTCCTTCCAAAGCGCTGTCCTCAGGGCTTCCTTCCAAAGCACTGGCCCCGGTCCTGTAGGCCATGCTAATAACCAACCTCAGGGACCCTACTGTCCCACTGGTGAGGCAGAGGAACAAAATGACCATCCAAACAGAAGGTGGTACATGCCCAACACAAATGTCCACGTGCAAGGATTTAGAGTGAGAACGACATTTCACTTGAGCACGGTGGCAGAAGTCACCAGGAATTCGAGGGTGCTGGCTCCATCCGCATGCCTGGGGCAGAACAGAAGGGCACCAAGACGTTCTGTCTGTCGGTTCGGTCCTGGTGCCTCCCTCTGCACACCTCCCTCTCCGTCAACATCCCATTCATGCAACTGACATTTATTGAGGGCCTATTATACACCAGTCACTGAACCACTGTGGGAGAGACAAAGGTCATCATGACATGGCCTCTGTCCTTGAGGATGACAGTTTGGCAAGGGAGGCCAGACATATTCACAGTCATGGTGACCATGGTGTCAGAGGCTACCACACCGGACACTGGAGTCCGAGAAGGCCAGGGCAGTCACGAGGAGAAGCGAGTCCTGCTGAACAAGTTTATCAGTGGATGGAGAGCAGGAGCGAGAAGCTGCGTGGACAGAGGTGCGGAGGGAGTGGCTGGTGACTGGAGAGGGAAGGAGGGGAAATAGGAACAGTCACACGGGAAGGTGGATGGAGCCCTGGAGCCCAGGCAGGATGGGCTGAATTCAATCTCAAAGGACAGCCACGCCAAGCAGGGTCCTCAAGATCATTCCAAGTCCCGTCCATGGGCCCAGGGCCCAGTTTCTGAGATCTGCTCCTCTCCCTCCACTAAGACTGAGATTGGGCCCAGTCATCCCAAAGCCAGTAATAAAAATAGCATCAGTTCTTTAAGGGCAAATTTTAGGGGCTCATCTAGTCTCACCACCACACAGGAATCCCAGTTTTCCTCGGATATAGGTTCATTTGCAGGAAAAGTATAAATTTAACACAGATAGCTCTTCTCCTTCAAGCTTCTTACCCTTGCCCTCAGAAAAGGGGTTGGTATCAGTGGTATCAGGCATTTTATGCATTTTTGTGAGTTTAAACTTTAGCATCCCTTTTTCCAAGAGTACTTGCATTTCAACCAGTTCTACTGTTCAAGGAGCTGGAGCATCAGGAAGCAGCTGAGGAGGCTTTTGGAGTCAGGGTGATCTTTCTGGTTGTCCCGCACTTACTCTTTCTTCAACCTCTGAAACACTCTCCTGATGAAGTGGGCACCACACCGATCCCTGGCAGATTGTCCCCTCTTGCATATGTTAATACCAGGCATTGGCTAAAAGCAGGCTTTTCATTTAATAATAAAACATCTTAACAGCAAACAGAATTTTCTCTATAAATAGAGATCAACTGAGATGACAGTGGATTAACATTTTAATTAAACATGGCATTTCCAATCATTTTTGCCATTATAGAGATATACAACACTGTGACATATTTCAGATATAAATTGATGGCTCCAGTCTAATGGCAAATTGAGGTAATTTTTCAGGTGATATTTGTAAGCTTTCGGTGGCAGCAAGAGAAGGTATTCAACAGTCAAAGTTATGCATTCTAGACAGTCAGTCCTGTTCACGATAACAATTCTGAAGGCTTCCTCCATGGATAGGTTTAAAAAGTACCTCCTCAGAGGACATACGTATTATGATAGATTAACTTGGTGTTTCATGATCTGCAAAATTCACACCAAAAGGTGGTTTATTTTCCCCGGTAGAATAGCCACTGTAATCTCTGAAAGGCACAACAAGCAGGACCAACTAGCAATTACTAGTTTACTGAGCGCATAGGATGTGACTTAGAGCATCACGCTACCGCTGGTCCTCACAGGTCATCACACAAGGAAGCGCACGTGGCCCTACAGATGACAAAATTGGGGCTCAGAGCAGATAAGCAACTTGCCGAAAGGCACACAGCTGCAGAGCGGTACAAGCAGTATTGGGGCCCACAGTGTCACTTTTTTGACTGCTTCTCCTCCTCAAAGGAAGCCAGGCCCCACGCTTTGATAAAAGGACCCCGTAAGTATTTGCTCATCTGCTCTTTTCCCCATCTTCTAGACCAAAGAAGACCCTACATTAATGGGTCACGCAAAGCTGTACACACTAACCTTAATGCGACAGGTTTTTAAAAAATGTCCTTTGTACCAATGCTGTCCCCACAAAACCAACATCACCACCACCACCATCATTATCAAAACACAGATTTCACTCGAAGGAGAAATATTTGTAAGAAAATGATAAATATTTTGATAGATCACTTTTTTTACACTAATGTTAATCTTTAAAATCTAGTGTAGGTTGAATAAATTTTTGGTTCCATCATCTTTATTGTTCTCCATGGGTGATACTGAACCATCTGCCTGAGAGTCTCTGCAGAAACTTGCTACAGCAGATTTTCCACCTTTTCCAGCAAAGTTATGCAATTTCTACCTCCATGGATCTAATCCCTGTCCGTTACAGCCCTGTAAGCGAAAAGTTGCAGAAAAGCTACACTGGAAACTTACGGGTGAAATAATAGGCCCTCTCAGAGTAAATCAGAGAAACAGGTTGAACAAAGTTCAACTTACATATTACAAGTTTTGAAAACTTTGGAACATGTCAGAGGAAATACAATCACTCGACAAAAATAGAATAGTAAATATACTGAACCCTTTGTACTCTATTCTAGCTAGTGTTGCTGAGAAATATTTGGCAATGCCATGATATTTCAGAATGATCAAACTCTGTGGGGCTGAATAATGTTTATTAATAAAAATCAGTGATGATTCCCTGATTTAAAATGCTGATGCTTCAAGAGATGTTTTAAATCCCTTCTGGATTTAAAAACGAAATTTTTCCTGACAGTCCCTTTTCATCTTAAAACCCCCAACCCAGCTTAGCCTAATGCCACTCCTATAATAATTTTCTCAATAAATGTTTGTTGAATGAATATCCGTATTTAATAACTTTTACAAAGACTTGTTTGTGATTCCGCAACTGAAAAATAATAACTAAAAATGTAAACCCCAGAGATAACACTGTGGGTATAATAAATACCCCTGAATTGTATACTTTAAAATGGTTAATTCTATGCTATGCAAACTTCGCTTTAATAAAACAAATCCACAGAGACTAGGGAATAGCAACCTCTGATTAAAATTCAACATGGTATATTCTTATGTTTTCATATCAATAGTAAAGTACATTTTTATGATTAGGGAATTTTTTAAAAAAATCTTTATTAAGTAGATAAAATTCACAAGTTTCAAGAGAGACTCCAGAACTTGTGATGCAACAGCCTGAGAGCCTTAAAGTCCTCATGGCTTAGTGAGAAACGCGGAGGGTTTTCAGACTCTCCCGGCTGCTGCTCCTCACACTCTCCTGGCCCCCACCGCCCCTAAGGGGAAGGATGGAGCTGGGCTCTGCCAAAGGGAAGGAAAGAAAGAAACCTGAGTTTCTTCCTCAGTCCGGAAATGTCTTCAGAGCCAGAAGACAGCTGCCCCGTCCCTACATTCCCACCCAATCGCCCATGTTAAGCTCAGTTCCAGTTTCAAGGTGGCATTTATAAAGACCTCAAACTTACAAACCATTTCCAAAGCCAGGTTCCACTCCTCTCAGGACGATACAATGACAAGCCTTTTTTTTTTTTTTATCAAAGCAGTAAAGAAAAAGCCTGCTCATTCAACAGGGTTAAAAATATAAGTGTAATTTGCCCTAGATTGAAGAACAATATTTTCTGGTTATTGACAGCCGTCTTTTTTCTTGTGCATTAAAGGGCTGTCTGTGGAGGCAAATGTTTGTGCACACAAACGTTCTGAGGACACTGTACAAGGTTTTCAAGCTATGTTTTTCATCGTAGAGGGCCAGCGATTACACACTTGTTCTCAAAAAGTTAACACATCCCAAGGAAGCTGCAGTTTGGACTCTTGTCTGGATCAAACTCTCCCTTCTGCTTTCTGATAAATCACAAAGTGACAGCCGGAGAGCCTGCCTCCCTCCTCTGGTTTACTTGCTCATTAGGTCTTTAAAAGAAAATGCAAATCCTCATCTCTTCATTAAGCAATCTTAGAAAATAACTCAGATGTTCCTAATTTCTCGTCTGATTTATCAGACCGGTCTCTGATAACTTTTGAAAGAAGTCTATTCAACCTTCTCAAGGACAAAGGACACTTTATGGAAAAAGAAGCCCTGACATAAACACAAGTGGAGAAAACACCAAGAAGTTTGGTAAATGTTACTTGCTTGCTTGAGAATTATTTCAAGTTCTGCCCAGACCGACAGTCACATTACACAGAAAATGTTTTATTCAAAAACTTCTCTGAGGCAATCTGTGAAAATAACGAAAGGACCCCTCCGTTTACTCTCCATGATAGAAGGCTGGCAGACTGAGGGAAAGCCACAATCCTATGCAAGCTTTCCTTCAAAAGAAAACAAGAAGAAAAACGGGAGAGAATTCAATCCGAATAAATCAAAACATGGTCATTCTTAACTGTGGAAAATCTTCTCACTGTGTGATTAATATATCCATATATGCTTTAAAGCCCCTGTAAAATTAATCCTTTTTTCACATGCCCACACGAAATAAATCCTAAGGTCTTCTCAGAATGTCTCCCCATGATCAGGTGGTTTTAGAAAGAATCCTATTTACCAAAATTATTAGGACACTGTTTATTTTTCTGAGTCGGGGGGAGGGTACAAGAGGACAGGAAAGAAGGCAGGTGAGCTCTTTTGTAAAAAGTGACCCGGTTTTACAAATCAACAAGGCTTTCTTTGAGGACATCTGCCATCCAACACACCTCCAACTCTTAATGTTTCTTACCAGAAATAGAAAGAAAGAAAACAACAGTGTGTCCCAGAGTGGATGAACCATGGATCCCCTCGAAATAAACGCACATCTTTCTACGCCTGCCCAACACCCAGGAAAGCTAGGGTGGCCTGCGAGGGAACAACTTTCCCGACCACGGCCCAGACACGTTCTCAGCCATTTGCCTGAGATCTGGGCACCTGCCTCTCCACCTCTGTCTCGGGGCAGATCACAGAGAAGACCCTAAGCGTGCCGAAATTCCGCTAAACAGCTCCCACCTATTCTTTCTCCTCACTTTTGGGTGTCCCAGGTGGGGAGGGGGCAGGGAGGAGCTCTCTCCAACAAAGATAAAAGTACAGATTACAGCAACAAAGCCTAGGAGGTCGATCTGCATGCGCGTGTGCGTGGGTGGGAGGGTGTTTTTCTCAGAAAAATGAATTGGAAGATAAGCAGTCCAGGTTTCCTAAGGACAGGGTCTGTTTCTAAAGGAGGGCAGTGTCTCTGGGAAGGAAATGTTCAGGAAGTTCCCGGATCGAAACGCAGGCGAGAGGACCCAGGGCGAGCAGGGTGCGATTAGGTGCCCCCTATAAAAGGGGCAGCCCATGGGCGCTTGTGCATGAACATTTCCTGAGGTGTCCAGAAGATCAAAGGCGCCTCAGGTGGGAGGCCATTGTCCCTGACCCCCCGCGGAAGGGGACTGGTCCTCTTGGGTGGGGATGGAGACAGAAGGGAGCTCAGATGCCGCAGGGGGCGTCAAAGGAGAGGGAAGGCCAGTCTCTCCCAAGGGCTCCCTGCACTTGCTCTGTCCTTGCTGGAGGCTGCTTAGCATTCTCTTCCACCTGGCTCCCAGCAGGGAGTCCTGGCCCTCCTTTGGGGGCCTGTTGACTACTGAAACACTGCAGCATAGGTCACCATCAGGCGAATAATAAACATATTTGCATTGCACGTCTGTTAAGCCTGTTTAATGGGTCGTCCCTACATGTAAACGGGCTTCCTACCTCAGCACCCATCACTCCACCTGTATCAACAACAATGCCTGGGCACAATTATCTTACCTTAATGAACTTAATCTTTAATTTCCCAGCTTGGCCCTGGTCCTCAGTCTCCTAACAAAGGAAGTGGAACTGTTTGAGTCCCCGTGAGCTGCCTTCCTCCAAAAGCTAGGGAAACTTTAGCCACGACAAGGATTTTTACCCCTTGTGGAACTGTCAAAAGCAATAAATATTTTTCTTTTTATTCCATCATTAGACCCTCCTAAGAATGCCTCCCCATTGTCCACTGTAATTCCCAGCGCTCTCTGGGCAAGGGCGTTATTGTGGAAAATGAATCCTGAAGTGTTAACAATCCTGCCAAAGCGGCGACACTTTTTTTTCCTCCCCCAAGGGCGTAACCGTTAGGAATGTGTGGCCTCGCCATAGCCTGCTCGGCAAAAAGAGCACTTGTGTTTTTTAACACTGGTCTTTGAGAAGGATGCTCAAGTGAAAGCATTGTGGCCACTGTAAATAGATGCACTCCGCGGAATAGAGCTTCTTCATTCCTAATTAGGGAAGTAACTCTAGAAAGACAGAATGTCACTTGCGAGGCTGTGCGCATTGTTGGATTTGGGCTCGCCTCCACAATGTGAGGTAATTGGAGTTGTACCTTTTAGAAAGCTGCTAATTTCACATAGGAAGTGCTAACAAGACCTTTCTGGGCCATGTTTTCCCTCTTCCTTTTTAAGGAAGTTACAGACCTTCAGTAGTGGGAATGGCTGAGCCCTGGCCTGGCGGAGGAAACAGCAGTAATGAACCACTTCAGCCCGCAGTTAGAAAAAGGAGGCCTCATTTTGGAGTCCTGAGAATACTAGGCACAACAAAAGGTTCTGTTTAAGCTTGTTATCCAGGACATTCTTACAGGCTACACAGCTCTCCCTGCAATGACCCTCTTCAAACAAGTGCATCAAGTTTGAGCAAATAGAAACACGCAACTTTCAAGGCTCGGAGTTATAGTTTTCTTTACAAAGCCATTTATATAATGTAAGCTGCAATTAGCATGGGACAGAGCGAGGAGATTTAGGCTGGGAAGTTCTTTTAACAAAAGATAGAAATTAGTGGAATAAGTAACAGTTAAATATCAGCTTCAGATAACTAGCTGGAAAAGAAAACCTTTTAAATCATTTACTAATAAAAAAAATGATTTTGCCTCAGACCTAGTTCCAACCAAAGTGTGTTCTTTTAAATCACTGAACTGATTAATATTACTAATTTTAAATTATCCAGCAAGAATGGATCCGTGCAAAAAAAAAAAATCCACACCCCCCCCAAATGAAAAGTACTACAGCTTTTAAGCCTGACAATTTCATCAAAATGTCCATAGGAATTACATAAAAAATTCAAACTGTAATGAAATAAATTGCTACTTACATTATGAAAAGTCTGCAAAAGCTTTTTATAGACTTGAAATGCAGAAGTTATATAAACTGCACAGTAAAAAGAATTAGAAATTGACCTTTACAGATCAAGGGCTAAAATTAACAGTCTTCAGGGAAAAAAATTCCTAGTTCACAATGGCTTTTAATGCCATTTTTCCCCCTACACTCATTTATCTAATAACCATGGCAAGGTTAGGATAAACAATGAACAGTATGTTTTCACATTTTCCACCTTTTGTGTCCTCCATATGAATTTCTAAAACACTTAAGAGAATAGATACATAAACCTGTGACCTTCAAATGAGCTTTTTGATACTCTCAACATTTTGAATAAAAAGATCAGAAAATGGAACCACTTTTACACAGTAATGAATTCCATTCTGTTGGGTAAACAAAGCTAAATTTTAAAACAGAGACCTGACATTTGTATAGCTCAAGAAGCCATTCTGTTCTTTTGGGGGTGGGCAGAGGAGGGAGGGGACGTTGTCAGTCCTTTAGGGTGGGTGAAAAAGGACCAAATCCACAATCCACATAAAAAGGAGACAGACGCATTTGGCCATATTCAACAGACAGCCACCGTTTCCAAGACGAGCACAACAAAAATGCCCAATTTTTTATGACAATTTCTCCACCTCCTGAACAATTGATGCACCTGAAAAAAAAGGGGGGTGGGGTGGGGAGGGTTGGTGCAGGAGGCCCTGCAGCCATTATGGAGCTAACGCTTATTGACGGGAGCTACAAGGGCCTCCAAAAGTTACTCCAATTTCCGTCGGGCTTTTGTGCATCGTTGTCCTGTCTGAAAGGCTCAGTTAGGTATTGTTGCAAAAAAAGTCTGCATCCACATTTGTTCCCCTCTAATTCATACTCCGCATTGTGAAGTTTTGCTATTCAGGGGCTGATTGGACAACAGCCCTGACAATGGCCCAGCGATTAGTCTCCCAGCATGGGCTGGGGCTGTGGGTATAAACCTAGGCATGGGGCTGGGATTCGCTGGGGCTTTCAGCGTCCTCTCGGGGCCTTCCTGAGAGGCCGAGACTCCTTTGCTGCAGGTAATGCATTCCTTCAGAGCCGGGAAACCGAATCCTTGTAATTAGCGTGTCCAGGACCGGCAGCCCCCTCCCCGCGCGCATCGGCCCTCGGAGGCCCCGAAGCTTTCTAAGGAGCTCAACCCCTGAAACGCTCCGGCCTCCTCGAATTGAAAACTTTCTCGAGCGGCTCGGTGGGCCTGAAAATCAGCACTCAGGGGAGGGGAGCCGGGAGAGCGGCGATCGCCCGCTTAACCCTTGGCTCGCCGCGCCCCTCCGCGCGCCTGTGGGGAGCGCGCGCGCGGAGAGTTGTGCGGGTGTCAGTCTGGTGCTTTCCATGTCAGTAACTTGAATTCATTTACATTTATTTTCCTATTGTTTTATATCATTTTATGACAATGTGCTGCATAATATAATTTAAATCCTTAATGTACAACTAATTCTCTACCATTAATTTGTCAACATGATTACTGGATATGCCACCCGGAAAAGCAGGCTGACTTGAAATATGGATAAGACATTCCCGTGTTCGCTCCCGGAGGTTTCCACGGGAAATGACAAGGATGTGCAGAGGGTTTTTTTTCTCGCATGGCCTCTGATCTTCTGGAAACTGCAATTTCAGGGTGATTCTCCCCCTTACACTCAGGAATTCCAAGCAGCAGTTGGGAAATACACACACACACACACACACACACACACACACACACACTTCTAAAGAAAATTAATTAGGCAGCACTGCGTCCTGGCAGCGGCGGCCGGAAATGAACCGGCCCAGCCCTGGGTGGAGGGGCCCGGAGATGGGCTGTGGCGGCCCTCACGGGGTGATCCGGGTGCGGCCCGGCGCCCGAGCCGGAATCCGGAATCCGTAGAAAGCAAGTGGGCAGCGTCCCGGGCTCCTGCCAACAGAAAAGCAAAGGGAGATGTTTGTGGGCAAGCGTTTCTGGGCGCCCTTGACTTTAGGGTCTCCTCCCAACAAACTGCAGCCTCCCTCTTGCGCTGGCTCTCAGGGCCCAGCCTGGAGAAGATGGGGTCTTTCATCGTAGGCTCGGGGGAGGGTGGACACCTTGCAGCCACCAGCCAAGTGATAACCCCCAAACGTCTGCACCATTGCAATTAAAACGCAGCAGCACCCCAAACCTTATTAAACATTCAAATAGAAAAATTAAGATATTCTGGGCAAAAGAAGTGTTTAGACAAAGGCTGTCTGCTTCAATTTCCCTATTAAGCAGGGAGCCGGCTGCTCCGAGAGAGACGGTGGATTCCATAAATTAACTGAAAATCCCTCTTCTCCCGAGCCCAAGTTATCTCTTGGTTGCCTGCAGCTCTGATTTAGAACTGGAGCCGCCTTGTTTACCGGTTTAATTAATGCTCCTTTTCAAGCAGGGAGGAGGGGGAGGAAATGAAGAGACTGGGCGATAAACAGGTGTAGCGGGGCCTGTAGCAGCGCTCACGGGGCCAGCGTCGGCCTCATCAGGCTCCACTGGGCCTGACCCCGCCAGCGAAAAAGGTAGATGGCCCAGCTGGAAGCGCAGTAGGTGAGCATTATTTTAACGCCAGCCTGTGATTGGAATGGCTTAAAGGACAATCAGTACTTGGGCTGTTTCTTCTCCCTCCGGAATGCATTCTGATTCTTTCCTGTCGCAGAGCAGAAGAAAAAGACCTTGGCGATATAGGTTGCGGCCCTCTCTCCCTCTTTCTCCGCCTTCACCTCAAAATGTAAGGCAAGAGCAACTGGAAGGAAAGCTGGCTCTCAGAGGCAAGCTGCAAAAACTCCCGGGGCGTTCTCTCCTTATTTACTTAGTTCAGCTTTTAATTCCAGGAGCCTAATATCTGGGATTGGACTGTCCACAGACTACGTGTTTCTGTGACCTTACAGATAACAGGGAAGCTTGGATGGAAAATGAAATCCAAGCGCCAGCTAATTTTAAAAACATAACTAAAAACTCAGTCCCGAGGGGAGAAATGGCAGTTTCTGTAAGCCCGGGCTGAACGTGTTTTTTACATTAATAACTAGCCCTGGTATTTACTAAATGACGGCCATAGGGAGGAGGGGGCTTAGTCATTAAGAACGGCAGGTGCCCAAGGTGAGAATACAGGTTTCAGGACTTCAAGTCAACTGTCTGCTCTGCCTGCTGCCTTTCTGCCAGCCGGCGTCTTCCCTCTCGCCCCACAAGCAAAGATGGAAGATGGTTCATTCAGTCACGCTGGCTGATGGAGTAAGGAGCGTGTTTTCTTTTTGACCTGCCATTTATTGAACATGTATGCTGCCCACACATGTGTTATGGCTAGCCTCCCTGCAAGGGGATTGTGCCCATCTATGTTTCTGGGAGGTTCAGAGAGTTCTAGTGATTTGCCTGAGCCCACAAAGTGAATCAGGTGGGGGTGTCTCTGACATAGGGCCTTCTCTTTTCCTCCTTAGGGAGCAGCAACCCAAGATCCTCCCAGTCCTATGGAAAGGGGATTCCTTTCTTGATAAAGGCTAGCTGTGTGCTTAGTTACAGGACAGGAGATCTGGCCATCTGAAGAATGCCACAGTGAGTTCTGGCTCAGGTCACTGGGGACCCAGAACACATATAAGCACAAAGTACTTTGAAGGACAATTCCTTTCTGGAAAGAGTTCTAGACAGGACATTAAAATCTTCCAGTTTCATCACTAGTGTCACAGGCCATGAACATGTACCATAGAATCACCTACTACCCAAGTCCTCTCCTAGGGCTGAGTACAAGTTTCTTCATTTGACCTGCTTTGTTTTGTTTTTGCTTTTGGCCTTCTTGATACAGGGTCTCGCTATGCAGTTCAGACTGGCCTTGGACTCACTTTGTAGTCCAGGCTAGCCTCAAACTTGCAGCAATCCTCCTGCCTCAGCCTCCCGAGTGCTGAAATTACAGCCATGTGCCACTATGCCTGGCCATTGACCTATATTTGAAAATGACACTGTGACAGTCTCTTCAAATGTGCAGTTTTATTACTGAGGTCTTAATATAAGACTACATATGCATGTGTTTTGAAAGGAGTGAGTTGCTATTAAATGGGAGGATTTTTCTTATTAAAGACAAGAATCTTTAGCTCCCAATTTCTAAACATGAAAATACTGGCCACATTAACAGTGGTGCTAAAAGTTCTAAAGCACCCTGCAATCATAGCATTTTTGAGCAGACCATTAGTTATAATAAGAAAACTTAAATAATTTTGGCCATTGTCACTTGCCATATGCCCGGAATTGCTAAGTACTTGAAATAACCAATCAGACCTCACCATGGCTCCATCAGATAGGTACTGTTGTGGACATTCCCATCACACAGATGAGAAGATGGAGACATAAGGCAACCGGGTCACACCATTCACCAATAGCACAACTGTCACTTGAACCCAGGCAACCTAGCCCTTGAGTCTATATACTTGATCACCAACTTACATATGGCGTCCCACGAGTCACCCCCTGTATCATCCCCTACCTCTCCAACCCACGTTTTAAAGACGCTAAAAGGAAAGGTCCAAAAGGTGAAATGATTTGCCCCCTCATTATACACTGGCTTCACGGCAGAGTGGAATTTAGCATTTTAGATTTTATGTCCAGCTCTGGTCCAATTTATAAACACAGTTGCTACCCACTGAAGCACACTCACCTGGCTTTGGCCTCTCCGGATAAGAACCGTCTGGAATTATGCATTGGCTCTATCCTCCAGGCAAGCTTCTTAACTTTCCTGAGCCTAAATAATGGTGCCTACTTCATAGTTTGGCAGATGAAATAACACACAGAGGTATTTACATAGTTCCCGAAGTGTATACTAAGTACTAAACAAATCCACCTTGAATTCAAGACGGGGGATCTGGGAAGAGGCAGAAGCTGTGAGCAAGTCCTGATGTAGATGTGACTGTCTCCACTCGGTGACTTGGCCTAAGCCAAGTTGAAGGAGGAGCCAAAGGGCCGGACAGGGGGATGCAGCAGGCTGAGAGAGGGACTCAGGACTCAAGCCAGCCCCCGCTGTCATTAATTGATCTTCTGGAGTGAGGCCCTCTCCAGAAGACATCACTGGCCTAAGGGACAGAGGGGAGGGGAGAAGTTTACATGAGGGGAGAGGAGAGGCAGAGGAAAGGGGGGCCAGAATGGGAGAAGTGGTGCCCAGGCAATCACCCCACTCCTGATGGTGGCGGTGCACGCAGACTTCAGCCACGGGGGCTCAGCCCCTGGGGAGCAGAAGGACAGGGTCAGAAGGCCGAGTGCTGAGGAGCCACAAAGTGCTTGGCTGACAGGGGTTGTCCAAAGAAGAGTGACGCCTGCAGAGGTCCGCGTGTGGGGCTGAAGGAAGGTCACCTGTCAGTACAGGACAGTGACCAGGATCCCAGGGAGGGGAGGGGCTGAGACGGTCCCTGGGACCACGGTAGAAGCAAGTCGGTAAAACTCTCCAGCTGTGCAACTGGCCTGAACAGTGATGAAGCCCTCGATGCAAACGTGAGTCACAAATGTTACGTAAGTCTAAGGGACTGTTAACCCCATCTGCAGAGGAGCAAGGACTATTACGTGAACAGTTTTATTTAAAATTCCAAACATACAAAAGCAGAAGAATAGCCAATAGTATTTCACTGGTTCCCATCTCACCCCTCAAGACCACAGCGGCTTATATTGAAAGCAATTCCTAGGAATATCTTTGTTTTCCTTCTGGCAGTGCTGGGGATGGCACCCAGGAGCCTTCTTCCAGTAAATTATATCCTTTTTATTTTGAGACACGGTCTGGCTAAATTATCCAGGCTAACCTCAATTTTGCAATCCTCCCGCCTCAGCCTCCAAAGAAGCAGGGATTATGGAAATAATATTTCAGTTGTAAATAATTCAGAATATTTAAAGCCTGTTTAAAAATTTTTAATTTTAAAGAAACAAAAAACAACCAGAAAACAAACTTCCAAAGCAATATGACAAGGGGCTGGGGATATAGCTCAGTGGAATAAGTGCTTGCCTAGCAAGCGCAGGGTCCTGAGTTCAATCCCCAGTACTGCAAAAAAAAAAAAAAAAAAAAGACAAAGCAATATGACAGGAGGATAACAATGGTTAATACACTGTATATTGTTTATCTTTAGTTACTCAGAGTACAAGATATCAGAATTGTCCAAACAATATTAGCACAAACCTATCTTTTCAATGAACTGAGAGAAATTAGTAGTATAACTATCTTAATGATCTTTTGTATACACATAATTGTTTTTCCTTTTGTTTTTCCCTTCCTTCTTTTCTCCATTCCCCCACACAAGTTTCTCTTTTCTTTGCAAGTTTCTTCCTATTTTACAATACCTATTGTAGATTTTGGATCTTATTTACTCTTTTGGCTTATCATGCTAGGGAGACAGTATGATGTTTACACATTTGCATCTGGTTTATTTCACTTATGAGTATGGCCTCAAGTTGCATCCATTTACCTATAAGTCTCTAGTCTATCCTTCTTTATGGCTGAGTAATGCTCCATTATATAAAAAGACCACATCTTTTTTATTCATTCCTTGGTCAAAGGGCATTTGTATTGTTTCCAAGATCTAGCTATTTAAAATTGTGCTGCTATAAACATGAGTGCACATATATTACTGTGGTATGGTGTTTTTAATCCTTCTGGAAATATACCCAGCAGGGGACTAGCTGGGTCAAGTGAGACCTCCAATCCTAGTTTTCTGAGGAATAGCCACATTGATTTCCGCAGTGGTTTCACCAGTCTGCGTTCCTACCAACAGACGAGAAGGGGTCCTTCTTCCCCATAGCCCTGCCAGCATTAGTCATCAGTTGATTTCTTGATGATAGCCATTCTTTCCGGGGTGAGATGGAAGGAATCTCAGTGTTGTTTTAATTTGCATCTCTCAAATGACCAGTGATGTTGAACATTTTTCACATATTTATTTGCTGTTTGTATTTCTTCCCCTGAAAGGATGTATTCATCTCAGATGCCCATCTTTGGATTAGTTCTTAAAGGCTTTTTAAAAAACATGACCTAATCCTTTATCATCGAACAGTTTATTAATATTATCAAATATTAGCCCTTATTCAAATTCCTCATTTGCCTTACGAATGGACTTCTGCGGCTGGCCTATCAAATCAAGATTCAAACCAGATAGACATGTTTCATCTTGAACCTTGGAAGGACCACAGATCCACCCACAATGAGCGGATAAAGAAATGGCAGTGTTCACCCGTAACAGAGGACTAGTCTGCCATAAAGATAAACTCACATCATTTGTAAGCAAATGGATGCACCCGGAGACCATGATGTTACTTGAAATAAATCAATCACAGGAGCTTCAGTATCACGTGGTTTCTCTTACATAAAAAACTGAGGGTAAAAATAAAGAGCAATAGAAAGGGTGAATAGTAGGAAGTAGGGAGATAGATTTCTCAAGGGGCAGAGAATCAGGAGATGGAGGTGGGGGGGAAGGAGGGGGGCATAAGGGATGAAGGGGAGGGCGTGGGAAGGTCACGTACCTGCACCAGCTCCACACAAGGAGCGTAAACACTGTACTGAGGGGAGGAGGGAGAGGAAAGGGAACGAAAAAGGAATGAAGGTACATTATGTACACAGACCAACTCTGGACAGGGAGTGTGAACATCATATACTACCCAATGCACTAACAAACTAAAACAAAAAATTGTATGTAGAAAAAAATAAAACATACAAGCAGTGGCAAAACAACAACAAAATGTGTTTCATTTTATTGATCAGGTGAAGATCTTTTCCCTAGTGCCTAACCTTGACCTCCATCCAGGCTGCCCAGGCGAAGAGAAGTTGGGCCAGGGTTTGTCTAGACCCAGACAGGGCAATGGTTCTTCCTCATTTTCTGATCATTGATTGACCTCACTGGGAGGCTGCTTGGACATTTAACAACTGGTCAAGTTGTCCGTCTAAGATTTGGAGACCCAAATCTTTTTGAAGTACATGTGGGAATGGGGTGGAGAAGACAGTTGCTCTTCTGCTGAAGTAGAAAGTTTACTTATTATTAATTAAGTAAGTCTGGTGTTGAGGATGCAACTGGGTCCTGACGCACGCTACGAATGTGCTCTACCGCTGAGCCGCATCTCTATCCTTAAGTTAGAGTTTAAAACAGACACTTTAAAAGCAGGCACTGGAATTCTATCTTCCTCTTTTTCCAGATATCATTTATTTTTTAAGTCTGTCCTGGCCCGTTAGTTTTTGAGTCCCTGTACCATTCAGCACCCAATTCCAATTTTTTTTTTATCACTTGGCTTCTAATAATAGAACCCAGCCTCCCTGAGAGGATTAGCTGTTCTATATGCAATGTATATTTCCGCTTCCAGTTGCTAGGTTCAAGGACCCCCAGGTGTCTGATACATACTTGGTCAAAGTACCCAAGACATACAAGAGTCTGAGAGGCTTACCACATGGAATCCTCTCAAACCAATAATCTTTAAATACTTATGTAAGATGTATTAAGTGGGATTGGGCCATGTTGATTTCTATGAATAAGTTATATATCTCTTATTCAAAATAAGAGGTTAATTTTATACATATGGAACACATCAGAAGCACCACCGCTCCGAGGCAACCTCTTTGATCTGTTTGATTTTTAGTTCTTCCAATGGACCCAATGTTGCCAAATTTGGGTGGGGGGGATATAGCACATCCTGGTATGTTTGAACTTCAGATAAACAATGACTGTCCCAAACATTGCATAATCTATTTTATCAGGCAGTTCTGGGGGGATGTCCCCTATGATGTATAGAGTCATGTATATTATAACTCTGATGTCCTCCAATTTCTTCATTTACAAGCCCTGAAGGGAGTCAACTGTGGGATTCTGAGTGTGAAAAAACTTCAATGTTCAAAATTCTGGTGTGGCAGTGGTGAAAAGGAAAACTACATTATTGGTGGGAATTTAAACTAGTAAACCATTGTGGAAATCAGTATGGAAATTTTTCAAAGAACGAAAATTTCTATTCCTTTCAAGTTATCTTCCTAAAAGAGCTCAAGATGTCATACCACAGTGATACACGCATATCAGTGTTTGTAGTAGCGCAATTCACAATAGCTAAATCCTGAAAGCAGTCTGTATGCCCATCATCAGATGATTGTATAGCAAAATTATGGTATCTAGATATAATGGAATACTACTAGGCTATAAAGAATGACAAATTGGAAACATCTGTAGGAAAATGGGCACGCTGGGAAAAATATAATGTTAGTGAGATTAACAAGACACACAAGCGTTAAACCATATGGTAGCTCTCATTTGAGTGAGGCAAAGTACAAACAAAGAGTAATAAAGGATGGATAGAAAGGGTGGCCCTCTTGCAATAGGAAAGTTGTCCAAGGGACCAAGAGGGAGAGGTAGGGAGGAGGGGCAGTAAGCAGAGTGAACACGTGCCATGTACCTAATCACCTCAGTGATATAAACAGTACATACCACAGCAAGAGCTGAGATCCACATGAACAAGAGGGGCTGGCAGTATCGCTCAGTGGTAGGGCATCACCTAGCACACACGAACCTGAGTTCAAACCCCAGCACCGCCAAGGGGCTCCTTATAATATCAACAGGAATGAAAATCAGGATAAAGAAATTAAGAGGAGGTGGGAGGGAGGTGGGAGAAAGGGGAAGGGGGATTTAAGAAAAGAAACAAGCTGTATTACGTACACATACTGACTTCCCAAGGTGATCGCAAACCGCATGTACTGCAAGCATGCACTAATAAAGAAAAGTTTATAAAAAGAAATCTGAAAGCAAAAAATAAAGAAATCTGGTATCTGTGCATAATGGAATACTCCTTGATATAAAGAAGGATAAACTTGAGACATTTGTAGGAAAGTGGGTGCACCTGGAAAATATAATGTTGAGTGTTACAAATCGGACATATAAGCTTCGCTACCCAATGGTATCTCTCTTTTGAGTAGGACAAAGCATAAACAAAGACCATAATAAAGGTTAACTAGGAGGAAACAAAGAATAGCTCTCTTGCAAATGGGAAGGAGTCCAGGAGCTCAAGGGTGAGGAGAAGAGGCTTTGGGAAATGAAGAAGAATGAAGAGAGGCCATGTACAGAACCTAATAACCTGAATGGGTATAAGCGTCGTATGTCATAAACATAATCTAACCATAATAAGAAGAATGAGAACGGGGTTTTGAGGGAGGTAGGTGGGAAGGAAGTGCACTAAACAGGAAACAAGCTATACTAGGTGCATGTACCCACTCCCCCAGATGAAGATAAACTTCATGTACTACAAACATGTACTAATAAAACAAAAGCCGGGCATATAGTTCAGCAGTGCAGCTCTTGCCTGGCAAGTGTGAAGGTCTGAGTTTGATTCCCAGTACCCACAAAAACCAAACAAATGATAAATTAATTAAATAGAAACTTGCAATATTCAATATTATCCATTCCATTCTTCTATGGTTTGGCTTTGAAACTTTAAAAAATGTTTTAAACTATACTTACTGATTCATCAACTTTTAAAATACATATTGTCAATTTGGTGACCTTAGAATATTATTGTTAATGTACTCTCCCCTTCTCTAACTTTTCTCTTTGTTTGTACATCACAGCTTCTACCACTGTATTTGAGGGTTTCTGTTTTAAGGTTAAAATGAATATACGTTTCTACCCCACATCCTAGTTTTCCAAACTTTGCCTAGTGATTGACTCTTGAAATGGAAAACTAATCCCACGCCCTTTATTATTATGTAAGTATTTTCTCACAGTAATAATGTTAGGATCACCTTCCTACTTATCTAGTCTAGTATCATGATCCTTTGGTCTCTCCAAAGAGAATTTTCTAGCACGAAGTTAAATAAACTCTTATTCCTTATGCTGTACTTTATCATTTGCCTAGTCTCACATCACTTAGTTTATCTCCTGCTGTGGATTAACTAGTGGTCAACTTGTAACAACCAGCTTGGCTCTGGGTGTGGAAGGTCCACCTGGGAATTGTTGCCAACAGCATAAAAGGAGAACTGGAAGGGAGGGTGGGGAGCTGCTGATTCTCCCAGAGAAGCTTGTCGTGCAGGTCTTCCTGATATGAACTCAGCTGTTCTCATTGTCAGACGAGCTCAGGTCAGGTCCTTGTCACTGAGGATGGCTGCGGTTCTCTTCAGGGAGCTCTGGTCCTCACCTTGAGTGTCGCTTCCTGGCTCCAGTGCGGATCCCTCGGCCCGCTGGCACAGATCCTTCATCCCGCTGGCACGGACTTTCTAGCTTCCACCACTGACTGACCTTTGGGCCTTCCCAGCGCAGACCCTTGATACGGACTTGCGTGAGACATCGTCATGGGCTTTAGGCCTCCAGCTGGACTCATGTAAGACATTGCCATGGGATCCAGACTCTCAACTGGATTCTTTGGGTCTCTAGTGTGTGAACCTCCTGCTTTCTTTTGCATTTGACTCTGGGTTAATATTGTAGAATAATCCTATCAATTATGTGTCTTGTATTAAATCTTTTCCCTTGTAAACCCTGACTACAGCACCTCCTATTCAGATCTTGACTTTTTAAATATCCCCCCTCCCAGAGTTACTGGTTGCCTTTATTCTTCCTTGCATTATTTGCTAGTATATTGCGTGAAACTCTATGAAAGTTATACTTTCCTAAGAATTGCCTTCCCCCCTCCCTGCAAGTCCCTGTGACCCTGCTGTTCACTCATCAGACTGGACCCAACGGTCACCACAGATTCCCTTTACTGTCCTCCTAGGTGAGACCCTGGATTTTCTCCTCCCGTCATGTTTTTGCTTTGCTGGAGTGTGGCCTTAGCTGACTTCCTGTCACAGGGACTTTGTGCACCCTTGGTGCGTCTGAAAATCCTCATGTTGTCTGCCACCTCACAGACATTTTGTGTATAGGATTCTAGCTGAATATGTTTTCCTCAGAATTTTGGAGACATTACTCCATTCTCTGCCAGCATCCATGTGGATAAGTACAAGTCTGATGTTCTTCTGACTATTAATTTGTAGGAAACTGGATCTTTCTCTCTGGACTCTCTTACCGTCTACTCTTTCCGCTCAGTTCTTGGAAATGTTGCCAGGCTATGTCTAGTTGTGGGTCTAGTAGAACAAGTGGCCCTTCCAATGTTAGGACTATTCTTCCTTCAGTCCTAAGAAATTTTCTTCTGTACTTCCTTTAATAATGTTTTCTCTTTAAATTGCCTTGTTTTTTCTTTCTACAATTCTGTTGTTATTATTTCCCTTACATTTTCTTTCTGCTCTGAGCTTTATGAGATTTTCTTAGCATTTTAGTCCTTTCTGTTTTATTTCGCCAACTCCTTTTTTAATTTCCAAGAATGCATTGTTTTCAAACACCACCTTTTTAGAATGTTATCTTCCCAGCTCTGACTGAGGATTCTCAGGAGATGTAAAAGTGATCTTCTGTTTCCCCAGGAGTTAGTTTTTCTGCTTGTTTATTTTCATGCATGTCTTTCATGCTGATGGTTCTGCCTTCTGCGCACGGGCCTCCTTGGCCATCTCTTGATGGTTAATACAAGCACAAACAGCTCTAGGCGCGGTGTGGTTGTGTGCCCTCCTCCCCGAAGGGGCTCCCCTGAACCTCCCCGCTTCTGCCTTCCCTGGGGCATTCTGCTGCCCCCTCACGAACTCTCTCCAGCCCTTTAAGACTTTCTAGCCATTTGCTTACATTTCTTATCTGTTGGTGTCCACCTCCTCTTCTCCTTAGCATTATGGGTTTATGTATTTTTGGAAGTTTATAACTGTATTATAGCCAGAGCTCTGAACAGATGGGAGAGAGAAGTGTGCTCTGTGTCCCTGCCTTGCACTTAGCAGGTTGGTGCCCCTGAGCCAGGAGGTCCACTTGTGACCCCTTTCCAACAGTACACAGCAACCACAGCCTGGTTCCCCCAGATTTCTTCCTGGGTTGCCTAGGATCCCAGAGGGCAGAAGAAAGGGGGGTCTGCTTCCTAGCCCACATCGTCCTCCGCCCCAAGGGGCCTGAGAGTCTCTGCAGCCCTGCCTCCTTCCACTCTCCACCCTCAGCCCAGCTCGGCCCCTGGGTGCCCACCAGATTCTGCCGCCCTGTTCTCTGTGACTCATCAGTTTCCTCTGTCACATGGGGTGGTGCAACAAGTTTTCTCCCCTTCATAGCACTTATCTCAGCCTATAATCCGTGTCCAGGACAGCCGGACCTATTTTCTGTCCCTCTGACATCCTAGGCACGACGTAAGTGTGAGGCCTGGCCCACAGCAGGCCCCAGCAAATACTGGCTGAATGGCTAAAACGCCACAAAGAGGGCCACAAGAAAACCTTTCCCCGGCTAACCATAGTCTGGGAAATAACCCGCACATGCTCCTCCTCAGAGGCCTCTTCTCTCTTAGGCATGGACCCGCCTGCCTACTCTGGCCTTGGCTACAGCCTGTGTCACAGACTTGCCAGCTCTTGGCTGAAGCCTCAGTTTCACCCCTAGGGGTCCCAGAGGTCAGGTAGATGGTTCAGGTGCAACCCACAAGCCTCAAAATTCATATGGGCTTTTGGCCACCCAAGCCTTCTGCAGGGACTTTGCTTGGAATAAGCAATTTGCGATTTCTCTCTGGATGAAGCCCTTGAAGCCTGGAAGGAAGACAAACAGCTGCACCCAAGGGGCCAGTCGGTTTAGCTGAGACCCCAGACCCCACCGAGGCTTGGGAACAATGGAGTGCTACACCTCTGCTACCTTGAGCTCGGGCTTCCTGGCAGTGAGGTTCTTATTAAATTCGGGATTACCATGTGTAAAGCCCAGTCTGAATTCTGTTTGCTCTGCCATGTAACTTGCCTTTCTAAACACTCAGTCAGAGCTCCAGTTAATCTACTGACCCTGGGCTTAACCGGCAGGTGGCCAGGCGGCCCCCACCAAATTCCTCCTGACCCTTTGTTACCTGGCCTGGAAGGGAGGGACTTCTTGTTTGGGAAGTGTTTCTCCTCCCCCCGAACATTTTCAGTATTAAGGCTCTTTTGTCACTATAAATCTGGAGCGAGGGATTATGATGGGCAGCCTGTCCCCCAGATTGTTTCTTCCAGAGGGTAATGGAAAAAGTTTGTGAACTGGCCTAATGAAACCTTTCTTCTGGGAGACAATGCCATTTCCATTACACTGCAGCCCAAGGCTCAACAAGCCCCCAGAACAAACCCAATCTGAATATTTAATTTGGGTTGGAAGGAGCTGAGTAAACACCTCTCTCCTCAGTTCCCTTCTGGAGGCCTTTGTCAGCAGACCTGAGGAGGAGTCTTGGGTTGCCGATGGCAGGTCAGCAACATCAAAGGTGGAAAAAAATTAAAATCCGTAATATGCAATTAGTGTTGAATAATGTTGGCTACTCCTAACTAAAGAAAAACATTTCTGGGAAGTGACTATGGATCAAAAAGCAGCTACCTAAAATCAGTTCTGAGCCTTGCAAGCAACAACGGAGGCTCTGGAACAGGAGCTCCTCTCCCCCCCCCCCCCCCCCCCCCCCCCCCCCCCCCCCCCCCCCCCCCCCCCCCCCCCCCCCCCCCCCCCCCCCCCCCCCCCCCCCCGACCTCCGACTCTGCCACCGAGGCTCTCAACTTCCTCCTTTGTTTCTTCCGAGAGAATCTCTAAGAGAAAGAAAGGCCTAAATATGCTTCCTTTCTGAAAGAAAATGGCTATAATGACGTCAGATGCACTGGAAGGGAACAGAATTTTCTGTATCTTCCTTGTCTACTTGGCAACCAGGCAGCCAGGCAACAGGCACCTGCGAGATGGGGCTGTGTGTGGGCTCCTCAGCACGGAGAGGCAGAGTTACTGAACGCACTGCTCTGCGAGCCTGTGTGCGGCGCTCCCGTCCCCACCCACAGCACAGGGGCTGATTCCCCATCTCTTCAGCCCTTGCTTTGTGGGGCTGGCCCACCTCCTTCAGACTTTCCAAAGACAACGATCCGTCAGGCGCGTTTAGGTGTTGTTAGCTCTAGTTCTTTGGTTCTGTTTTCCTTCAGCTTCCCAGTCTTTACATATAGCAGAGATGATCAGAAGCAGCTTAAGCACACTCGGCGGGGGTGAGTCACACTGACACACCTAATTTTTCTGTCAAAAACTTGGTTTCTACCTTGCCAAGGAAGAAGAAGAAAGGAACGTGGGAAAAGGCTGTTGGCATAGTTCACCTGGTGAGCCTGTCCTCAGCTTAACTGAGAGGCCACAATGACCCGACGAGGAAGCATCTGCTGAGGCCACAGTGCTGGACTTCACTGGAGAAATGCTAACGGGGCTCCCAACACCCATTCCGGGAGCTATCAATCCAGCCCCAAGGCAAAGGTAGTGAAGAGATTTCAGAGACCAGCCAGAAGGACCACCCAGTCATTGGCCGCTTGGAGTCCTGGGAGGCCAGAAGCAAGGTCCAGGGAAAGCTCCTTCTTGGATACGGGCGTGTGTGTGTGTACCATAGGGAATGAACTGTAGACGGTGGCTGACCTCCAGCCTAGTTGTAGATGGGCCCCAGCTCTGTCTGCACCTAGCAGAGTGGACCTTTGGACATCCGGCCAGCTCACCCCCAGCTCTAAGGACTCTTTGCTCAGAGCCACTGTCCACCCGTTTGTATGTCTCCCGGCCAAGCGTGGGCAGCATCACTTTGCCTTTGCTTCCTTTCAGATTCACCCACCAGCCTTCTTTCTGAGTGGGCCTTCCTCTAAGCAATAGGCAGATAGCTAGGGGGCATCCAGGCACAACTTTTCTCTATGGAACTGGTGCGAGGGGTCTAGTATGGTGGTGCATGCCTATAATCCTACCTACTTGGGAGGCTGAGGCAAGAGGCCTCTCCAGAGATGTCAAGAGTTTGAGACCAGCTTGGGCAACTTAGTGAGACCCTGTCTAGTTAGATAGATAGATAGATAGATAGATAGATAAAGTTGGGGGGCACAAGAACATAGAGGACTGACCAACCAGCTGGCCTCTCCACGCAGTCACTTCATCCCTCTGAGTCTCACTTTCCTGGCCTCCAACGAGGAGGCATCATTGCAATGGCACAGGGCAGCAGGGGAGGTAAAATGAGGCACAGCACACAAAGCTCTCCTGAACATGAAATGCTACTACTGCCCCCCCCAGGTCCTTCTGCTCCTCTGTGGTTTCTCTGTCCTTGTGGCAGGAGCCCCAGTGGCAGGAGATGTGGTCCTTGAGGACAACTCACGGAGTTGCCGCTGCAAGCCTGTGCCTCTTCCACCAGTTTAAGTGCAGCTTGAGGAGGTGGGCAGAGCGGGCACACATTCCCCCCTCCTGTCCCTCAAGCACTGGGCGCTGAGAGCCTGCCCCAGGCCAGTGCCTGGATGCTGCCCTCAGGCTGCAGGCATTGGCTCTTGAGCTCACCAGGTCCCTGAGATCCCCGGGAAAGGAGCAGCCCTGGCCCTTGCACGGGGCTGACCTGGGACTCTGCTTCCGTGTTTTCACCTGCGTGTGCAGGAGCAGCCACACTGGGGCAGTAGCCTCTTGGCCTCCAAGTGCTCCTGATAAAATCCAGTCCTCTGGGCCATGTTCATCTCCCACACTCCCAGCTTCACCTGGCTGTGTCCTCCCTACCTGCACTGCCATGGTAGCCTGCTGCTGGGGCTCTGATTTCCTCCCTTCCACCCCATTTTCCTCACAGCAGTCAGTGGGGGATTCTACTCATAAACAACAGGCCACGCCATTCTTTCTGTTAACACCCTCTACTGGCTTCCTGTTCCTTTCAAAATCAAATCCTACCTTTCACCACAGCCTATCAGGTCCTGCATGACCAGGCCTGCACATTCATTGTTTGGCATATACTTTACTCACTTACTGGGACTATGCAGACCTGCTTCTGCCACAGGACCTTTGCACCTGCTGTTGCCCTGTCTGGATGCTTTCCCTTCATCTGGAGAGGTTGGTTCTCTCTTACCGTTTAGGCTTCCTCTAAAACGTTCCCTTCTTATAACTTTAGCTCCTTGACCTTGTATCTAAAGGAAGCCCAGTTACTTTCTAAAATATGATCTTTGCTTTATTATCCTCACGGCACCTATCCAGTTGAGCCAGTCTCATCTGCTGTGAGGTCCGTTACCCTTTTTCCTGCTACCAGAATGAGATCAGAGACTGTCTCCTTTACTGCCCTCAGTGTCTGGCACCTTTTGAGCACTCAGTGAGTGTCTGCGGCAAGAGCGAACGCACTGATCTCACCTCATTTACCCTCACTGCTGCCAAGTCAAAGATTTTCTGAGATCTTCTCCTGTGCCTGAGCTCAGGAACTTTCTGCTCCTGGTGGGCCTTTCTTCCCATTTCTGCTCTCAAGGCCTGCTACAAATTCTGCCTCCTCTTACAGAATGTGACTTCTCCTTCTCTTGGTCTCTAACCTTCCTTTGCTGGCCCTTTCCCCTGGATCTTTTTTACTGGAGGACGAGCTCCATCTCCCCTAGTAGATTAGAAGTACTGTGTGGGCAGGGCCCCTACCCGCCTCGAACCACAGACTCCTGTGCAGTCAGGTGTGTGCCGCACTGAGGATGGCTCTCCTGCTCTCAGGCGACATGGCAGCTTTGTGGTACCTTAATCCCCCCATTTCTACTCCTTCTGCCAGTTCCTGGGATCCCTTCCCTTTGTGTAGATTCCCAGTGTCCTCTGCTTCCCTCCTGCCCTTTGGACTCCAAGAAGGCTTATCTTCAGACGCTTCCCACCAAGGACTGTGACAGAATCGCCTGCAGCCAAGGAGCAGATGCTGTCTTGGTAGAATTTTAGTATTGATGGCACATTTTCTTCCCACTCAAGACCTTCCCATGTGCTTTACATCTTGCCACAGCCTTGCTCCTGTGAGAGGCCATGACCTGCACAGAGCGCGGTCTCTAGCCTCTTTGGGTCTTTCCCTGAGTATCTCAAACTGGCCAGTTCCACACCAGCGCTGGAGTTACAGAAGACTAGAGATGGACTCACCCTCCGCCCAGTCCTGTCTAGCTCACCCCCTACTGAGAGTGTAAGAGGTCGGGCATTAGGACACGAAGTCCACTCCCAGGCGCCCACCAGCAGGCAGATTGAGCAGCTGGATCTGGGAACAATGGGCACGCTTCCTCTGACTCCCAGGCCTTGCAGGCGGACGGGAAGAGGCAGATCATGAGCCAAGGGACTGCAGTTCCTACAACAGTGGGTTCTGACTTTTAGGTTCACCAATCGCATTTTCACCTGAAACTTTATGAGGCTGGGCAGGAACCCTATGAATTCTGGCCAGACACACACTTGGAACGGGTTTGCTGCCTCACTCCGTTGTCACTGGTGTCTCTCTGGCCATCCTGTCGGAGCTAGGACCCCGCCCCCTGCCCCCGACCAGGAGGACCTTATCATTTATAGTACAAGCATCGAAACGTTTGTTTACTATTTGCAACGCAAGCCGCTTGTCGGGAGCGCTTTGTCTTTTGCACCAGGCCCCAGCGTGTGTCACGGGGTCTTCTGTGTTCGCTGTTAGAGCCCTGGCATCTCGCAGGTGTCGGGCCCACAAGGCTGTTAGGAAAGTGAGTAAAAGTGAAGGAGCCCCTCCCCTTCTCTTCCCCAAGGTGGGACCTGAAGCTTCTTCCCAGCATCCGGCTTAAGGCCATGTAAGGTGGGACGTGGGGCCCACCTCAGGATTTCCTCTGAGAAGTGCTAGTATCCTCAAGGGCCACGCTAGCGTCTGACAATTCCTTCCTTTTTTTTTTTTTTTTTGGCGGTACTGGGGATCGAACTCAGGACCCTGCGCTTGCTAGGCAGGCGCTTATTCCACTGAGCTATATCCCCAGCCCAGACAATTCCTTCTTGGCAGCACCAGACAATTCTAACTGTGTGAGGTGACCAACATCCCTAGCCTGAGAATGGAGTGTTTTTATCTTACCTGCTTCAGAAGGCAGCATGAAATAGTGCACAACCCATTTTCCTATGTTCCAAAGGAGAACACTCATGCTCGGAGAGTTTGCTAAAGTCACCAGTTTACTACTACTAAAGCCCCAGGCAGAATCTTGGTTTTCTCATTCTGAGTTCATCATTCTTTCTCCTGAGTTCATTTTCTCTTGTGTCTTCTCCTGGTAGCTGGAGAGTAATTTGCTCTATAGCAGGCTAATTTTCTGCAGGATGAGAGAGGTCTGTCATATCTGCAAGCTATGTTTGTGTTTTATAAATGTACCAACAAATTTCAAGCAGGACATGACATCAAGAGTTTTGGTGGGCTGGGGATATAGCTCAGTGGCATAAGCACCTGCCTTGCAAGCGCAAGGTCCTGAGTTTGATCCCCAGTGCCGCAA